>SJXQ01006972.1:430927-446856 GCA_006408695.1 Aepyceros melampus | reverse complement strand
ACACACACAGGTGGTCCCATCCTGGCTGGGAGTGACCGCTTGGGCCTCCTCTCAGTAACGAGGCCAGGAGCCCTGCTGGTGCCCACTCCTGTACCCAACTGCCTACTCAAAACCTCCACCCGGACGTGCAGGGTGCCCTCAACTCAAGCCCAAGACCGACGTCAAGGCCCCCCTCCCACCCACGTGGGCTGGCCCTGCGTCTCCACCCCTGGTGAGGGCGCCCAGCCTGTCTGGGAGCTTAAGCCAGCACACCAGCTCCTGTCCTCCCTGACCACCGAGACCGTCAGGGCGGAGCTGATGGCGCTTGTCCTGAATGCCAGTCTGACTTCTCGGGTCCACCCCCGCCCTCTTCCCTGACCGCCCCTCAGGCCCCAGCGCAGGCTGGCTCTCACCCTGTTCCCTGAAATGCCGCTGCCCTCCTGGGCACTGACCCTGGCTCTCCTCTGTCCAGGAGATCGGGGACACGCTGACAGCCCCAGCGTCCACCCCACTCACCATCTCCCGGCAGATTCCCAGTGTGTCCTGCCCAGAGCGCCTCTGCTGACCCATCTGGGGTCCTCATCCTTCGTTCATCTCTCTTGGAGACCTCTCTTGAACTCTAGAATAGATTTGCTTCAGACATCTGTGGTGTGCTCCCCTGCCCACCCGCCTTCATGGCTGCAAGCCCAGCCTTACCTTTATCCCTTCACAGTGTAATTTTTTTCTGACAGAATGCTGAAAGATGATGTATTCATTCTTGAAATAAAGAGAAACCTAACTGCCAGGCCTGAGGCACTTTCTCTGATTTTGTTTGGGGAAGGCTGAGCCCTTGTGACCTTTCTTCTCTGTTTTCTTTCTCTCTAGGAAATCTTTCTTCAATTGCATATTTGATAATTGCTCATGATCCGAGTTATCAGAGTTCTACCCTAGAGACATTTCTATGTTTCGAAAGCTTGGGTTTCTATTCTCTGTCCTCCCTAGCAAATCGTTTTTCATGTAAGATTCAGGTATTTACAATTTTTTTGTTGTTGTAAATTGCAAGGAAGCCTCTCAAGGTGGGCCTGATCTGATCTCCTCCATCTCATATCTTTTCCTCCCTGTTCCCACACAGTCCTTAATGCTGTGCTTCAGGCTTCCCTGCAGCCTTAGTTGTCTCCCCCAGCCCTTTCATCTCAGCTCATTCTCTCCCCATGGCTGGCTGTCTCCCGATTTTGAGAGGGCCAAGGCATTTGGCACCTGGCTGAGGTTGTCAGTTTTCTAGGATGTTTATCAGTAACCCTTTCCCCAAAGTCTTCTCTTCTAGAACTTTGAAGAGGATGCCCTTTGTTAATTAAAAGAACAATCACAACATGTGTGCACAGGACATATGTGAAACACACACACACTTAAACAGCCACGATGAAGCATGCATAGAACCACTGTGGAGTTTAGGAGATAGAGCATCACTAGCCTCTTGCCACTGCATCTTCCCTCGACCCAGAGGTCACTACCGCCCTGGTTTTGTGAGCATCTTCTTTTAATTTGATCATCTATGCGTGTGTCCTAAACAACACACAGCTTATTGTCACCAGCTTTGAAGTTTATATAAATGGAAGCACACAACATGTAGTGCTCAGTTGATAAAAGAATCTGCCTGCAATGCAGGAGACCCTGGTTCGATTCCCGGGTCAGTAAGATCCCCTGGAGAAGGGATAGACTGCCTACTCCAGTATTCTTAGACTTCCCTTGTGGATCAGCTGGTAAAGAACCCTCCTGCAATGTGGGAGACCTGGGTTCTATCCCTGGGGATCCCCTGGAGAAGAAAAAGGCTACCCACTCCAGTGTTCTGGCCTGGAGAAATTCTATGGACTACAGTCCATGGGGTCGCAAAGAGTCAGACACAACTGAACGGCTTTCACTTTTCACAGAACATGTATGGACTTGCTTTTTTGCATCAACACTATGTTGTGAGATTAATTTTCAGGGCATTTACAGCCACAGCCTGAGCTCTTAGAGGATCCTTTGCGTGAATTTGCCACATTGTGCATATTCTGTTTATCTGGATGGATAACCGGGTGGTCAGATGTGGGTCTGGTTCACCTGTTCTGTGTACTAGCTTAGAGACTCAGACATGGAATTGGCAAACCATAAGGTAGGACCATGTTCAGATAAATCTGTTTTTGTAAGTTCAGTTCAGTTCAGTCTCTCAGAAGTGTCTGACTCTCTGCAACTCCAGGCTTCCCTGTCCATCACCAGCTCCCAGAGCTTGCTCAAATTCATGTCCAATGAGTCGCTGAGGCCATCCAACCATTTCATCCTCTATCATCCCCTTCTCAAACTGCCTTCAATCCTTCCCAACATCAGAGCCTTTTCCAATGAGTCAGTTCTCAACAGGTGGCCAAAGTATTGCAGTTTCAACTTCAGCATAATTCCTTCCAATGAAAATTCAGGACTGATTTTCTTTAGGATTTACTGGTTTGATCTCCTTGCAGTCCAAGGGATTCTCAAGAGTCTTCTCCAACACCACAGTTCAAAAACATCAATTCTTTAGCGTTTTGCTTTCTTTACGGTCTAACTCTCACATCTATACATGACTACTGGAAAAATCATAGCTTTGACTCGATGGGCTTTTGTCAGCAAAGTAATGTCTCTGCTTTATAATATGCTGTCTAGCTTGATCATACTTAATTTCATGGCTGCAGTCACCATCTGCACTGATTTTGTAGCCCCCCCCCAAATAGTCTCTCACTGTTTCCATTGTTTCTCTATCTATTTGCCATGAAGTGATGAGACCAGATGCCATGATCTTAGTTTTTTGAATGTTGAGTTTTAAGCCAACTTTTTCACTGTTTTGTAAACTGGTTGCTTTTTAAAACAGTGGGAAATGTTGGTGACTCCTCATTCCTGCCATCATTTGATGCTGTTTGACTTTTGATTTTTGCCAGTCTACTGGATGTGCAGTGGCATCTCACTGAGAGTTTTATTTGCCTTTTCCTGATTTCTAATCAAATTCAGCACGTTTTCATAAGATTTGGGGATATTTTTGGTGAGATGTCTCAAAGTCTTTGTTCAGCCTTTGTACTTGAGAGGAGCTCTTTGTGTTAGAAATCACTAATTGATTGGTTAAATACAATGAAATCTCTTGTCTTAGTTTGTGGTTTATTTTTTAATTTAAAAATTCAATTTGAATTCAATTTGATTTAATAAATCAGAGTTTTTCAATTTTATGCAAACAAATTAATAAATCTTTTCCTTTGGGTTTGAATTTTTTGTGTCTTATTTTTTTTAATCTTAATGTTTTCCAATAGTGTTATAGTTTTGCATTCCCTAAGTCTTAAATCCATGTGAAATAAGTTTTTGCATGTAATGTAAGATAGGAATTCAATTTCATTTCTTTTCTGCCTGGACATCCCATTTTCCCAGCTTGGTTTCTTGAAAAGCTCAATTTTTTCCCCTCTAATCTTCAATAATCTTCAATATTCAGACATTTCTATAAACTTGTGGGTCTGTTTCTGGGATGTATTCTGTTTTCCTGGTGTAATTTTTTTGCTCCTGAACAATGATCACTCACCCACCCTAATTAAACGTACAAAAGTCTAGTCAACTGAGAGAACAAGTCCGCCTACATCATTAGCTTCCAGGAACTCACTGATCTCTGGCCCTTTGCATTTCCGTATATATTTCTGAATTAGCTTATCATATGTCACACCAAAAAGTTAAAAGGATTTGTATTATTGTGTTGGATCAGTAAACCGGTTTTGGATAGCTGACATTTTTCTGTACTCAATCTTCTAATCCATGAAAACGCAACATTAATTTAGATTTTCATTAACAGCTCACAATAAAATGATCTAATTTCCCCCAAATGTAGACAGTTCTCCAAATTGTATCCACAAAGTCCTTGTGCATCTTTTACTGTCCTGTTTCTCCATCTCAGACATTCCTGTCCCTGTCTGCCATGCGGCCACTTGGAAGTCATTATTCCCTGTGTGTGGTGCTCTTTCACGTTGCTCTTCAGAGGAGACCCTTCCTGTGACTCCGTGCACCAGGAGAGGAAGCCTCTCACCCACTCTTCCTGATGACCTTAGTCGGCAAAGTAATTAATCTCAAGTCATTAATCTTCAGCTTTTCTTTTATCCTGCTGAGGATTGCTTTAGTTGCATCCCACAGGTTTTCCCTCATAATATTTTTATTTTCATCAAGTTCTAAACATTTACCAAGTTTCATGGGAATTCCCTGGCGGTCCAGTGGTTGGGACTCAGGGGGCTGGAGTTCCATGCCTGGTCAGGAAACTAAAATCCTAAAAGCCATGTGGTGTGACCTAAATTAATAAATATTTTCCAATTTACATTACAGCCTTCCCTGGTGGTGTTAGTTGTAAAGAACCTGCCTGCCAGTTCAGGAGACTTAAGATCCCTGCATTGGGAAGATCCCCTGGAGGAGGGCACAGCAACCCACTCCAGTATTCTCACCTGGAGAATCCCATGGACAGAGGAACCTGGTGGGATACAGCCTATAGGTTCACAAAGACTCAGACACGACTGAAGTGACCCGGCGTGAACGCACGCATGGATTTGCACACCCACTGTGCTCACTACAGGCCCATCAGCCTCTAGCTGCAGGGCCGTGGAGCACCGTCCACTCTGATCAGAGCACAGCGAGCATGTTTGTACTTTTCCTGTCTCCTAGGTGGCTATCCCATCTCTCACCTGGACCCCACCATCCTTCAGAACTGTTCCACCCCCAGATCCCTAATTCCGGAAACCCAGGCTTGGAGTTCCCCATTCTGCTCAGTGCTTTCCGTCTCTTCTTTCCCCCCAGGTCTTCTTCACCCTAGAAGGACCCCTGTCCTCCTGACCCCTCTGCTTCGCTCTGTCCCCAGGCTCCCATGAGCTGACCCACACCCTTCTAGGCTGATCCCCAGGAAGGAGCTGGGTGGAGAAGGGCCCTGGGTCCGGGAGGAAGTCAGCCAGCACCACCAGGCAGGGAGGAGCTGAGGGTATGTTTGTACTTTTCCTGTCTCCTAGGTGGCTATCCCATCTCTCACCTGGACCCCACCATCCTTCAGAACTGTTCCACCCCCAGATCCCTAATTCCGGAAACCCAGGCTTGGAGTTCCCCATTCTGCTCAGTGCTTTCCGTCTCTTCTTTCCCCCCAGGTCTTCTTCACCCTAGAAGGACCCCTGTCCTCCTGACCCCTCTGCTTCGCTCTGTCCCCAGGCTCCCATGAGCTGACCCACACCCTTCTAGGCTGATCCCCAGGAAGGAGCTGGGTGGAGAAGGGCCCTGGGTCCGGGAGGAAGTCAGCCAGCACCACCAGGCAGGGAGGAGCTGAGGGAACACCAGCCAGCCTCCCACTGCCGCCTCTCTGATCACATCCAGCCAGGAGCTGGAGGCAGGTCGTCCTTGGATGCAGTCCACACAGCATCCACAGTGAGGGCACAGTGTGGTGGGAAGAGGGCAGAGGGGGTCCTGGGGGTAAAGAGAGCAGCCCTGGTTCCTGTGAGCCCACCACCTCATGCTCAGGAAAGAGCCTGCCCCGGGCCTCCATTTCCTCCACTCCCTCCATCCTTGGTCCAGGCAGCCTCTACCCCACCTGCCCTTTGAGACAGATGGCTCAGGCTGACTCCCTGGGTCTGGAAGTGGATGACTTCCCTGGAGGCTGTTAAAATCAAATAGAATAAAGACCAGGCTGGACAATCCCCCAAACAGACAAAACCATTTAAGCTGCATGAGCAACACTGAATTGAGCTTATTTCTGAAACATAAGCAAAATGTAGGTTATTTGTTGTAAATGTCTCTGGTAATGATCCAAGGAAAACTGAAGTCTTCTTCCTAAAATGGTAGAAGATGGTTGCTTTCAGCCAGCCCCCTGCTGCCTGGAAGCCCCATTGTGAAAACCCACCTTGGATAAATATTCACCTCCTTTTCACTGCAGAGGTCACACTGTAACCTCTGCCTCAGGCTCCGCTCAGCTCTAGACTTGGAGGCTCCCCTGTGCAAGGGTTCTGTGTAAACTCTTCCTAAAGACTAACTGATCTGATTTCAGCTTTCCCTGTTTCTGGATTTACGACGAGACTCAGGCCTTGCCTGGCAGCTGGCTCAGAGTGCTCAAGGCCACTCCCTCGCTCCCTGGGACACTCCCGCTCTCAGGTCTCTGTGCGTCCTTTCCAGAATCTTCTCTGCCTTCTGGGCCGGGTCTGCTCCATGTTCTATCTGTTCAGGAGCACATGGTGGGGCCTCCTCCACCCTTCTCCACAACCTGTCCTCTGGAAATCCCCGGATCTCTGGCTCCGTGGTTGTGTCTGTTCTGATGACCTCAAACACTTCTCCCCTGGGGTCAGTGCAGACCATGTCCCCACAGCAAGGCAGACGGCTGGCCACTGGCTGCAGGAAACTGAGAGAATTAGTGCCCGAGAGAGACACTTCTGCTGTCCACCCGGAGGTGTCAAGGAGGGAAGAGTGACCAGGACCAGCAGGAGGAAGCCAGTCTTTTGGGAGACACCCCCACCACGTGTGTAACCCCCCGCCACAGCACGCAGGGCAGGAGAGAAACCAAGGCCCCAGCCCTATCCTCTGCACTCCCCCATCAAGCACACCCCAGAGCTGGAGGGGGCAACGTGTCTGGCTGCTCAGGGCACAGAGGGTGGAGGCCAAGATAGGTCTAGGGGCAGTTGGGGGCGGAACAGAGAACACACAGCACAGAGGAGCTGCCCAGGATGGACTCTGGACCTCACTTGCCTGACAAGACTCGGAATTCTACCTCTCGTTAGCTGTGTGATGTTGGTCAGGTCCCTTAACTTCTTTGTGCCTCAGTTTACTCATCTGTAAATTAGGACGGTGACCATGAGGGTGAGATGAGCTACCGCATGTGGATCATCCAGAAAAGGACCCGGCACACAGAGCATGTGCTACGTTTTAGTTGCAATGAGTTGATTTCTCCCCTTGTCAAAGCTCCAGCCTCTCAAAGGCAGCCAGTCCCAGCCCTGCTGAGGTTCCTTTCCAGCAGTCCCTGGCCACTCAATGTCTGCCACCCACCCACTCATACCACCATATATTTGATTGAACAGCTGTCTATTTCATTGTCCAAACTGAAGCATTTCTAAGATAAAACAGGGACAGCTGACAAGTATGTCGTGAAAACACTTGAGCTGAGACACCTAGACAGACGAGGTACCGCCATCACCCCGACATCCCCCTTCCATGTCAGCCGCCAGTGCTCGGCATGGACCTGCCTCTGTCTTGCCGCCACTTCCTGCAAGCTAGAGAAATCTCATTTCATCTTATTAAGTAGTTAGAACTTAATCAACACGATACCTTCATTTGTAAAATAGATAAGAAAGAAAGAGATGAGTTTCTAATAAAAATAGCCGCCCTTGACCATTCCTCTTCAACCCCCTCCTCAACTTGAGCTGACCTCTTGGAATCCTTTTAGCTGAATCTCCCAATAACTTCATTCATATTTCAAATACAACTCTTCTCTCTTGCTTCATAACCTTTGTGTTCAGTTTTACGCATTATCAGTTGACCTCTGACAACAGTAGGTGAGGATTTGGCTCATCACCCCACTCCCTCACCAATCAAGACACCAGCATTTAATTTCTCACTCACATCATGGACTGATGCTCTGTGTGTTTCCCACCAAATGCAAAAGACCTGGACTGACTCCCTCACAGAAAAGGATGACACCGCCCCCTTCAGAGCACCTACCCTTTCTACCACGAGCACCTTGGGGTTAAAGGTGGCACAGTTCACAAGTGGCTGTAGTTAAGTCCCTGCACTTTGCCACCAGGCTGCTTCTCAAATCTGAAACTTAGAGAAAATGCACGTGGCATATTCACGAGAGTTTTTTTTTCCTCTAGAATTTCCATTTGCCTTTTCTTCTCTGTTACTAACACATGTTCATCATCTTATGTTTTCAAAATCTTCATCCATGAAAGGATTCTGTTGAGTCCCTGCCCCCTTACTTTTCCCTGGAGTCCTGCCTCCAGGGCTTCCCACCTTCCACTGCATCCAAACAGTGGCCCTGGATGCCCACGGGGGCTCGACGTCCTGGGACCTGTCCTCTGATGTGACGGACCCCAGTGTGCCTGTGATCCTTCAGTCCTGCTTGATTCCTTTGTTTTGCTGGAGAACATCCTCAAAAGTACAGGAAAGGGCATACAGACATATTTCTAGAGGTGGTAATACTTGAATATTCTAGGAAGTGAGAGTTGATTGAAAATCTGCGCGTTTCAACAATGTCTCTTTTCCACTTTCTGGTATTGTGAATGACCACAGCTGGGAGCAGGGACTGGCTGACAGCCCAGGGGCCAAACCTGGTGTGCCACCTGTCTTGTGAGTCAGGCTTCACTGGCGCTCACCCACGCCCACGTGTGAGCGTCCTGGGTAGGCTGGCTTTTCTCCGCCCCTGTGATGCAAGAGTTGTGACTGTCTGCATGATCTGCAAGGCCTAAATACTGACCGTTTTGGCCCTGCCACAGAGCAGCACCAGGCAGAGAGCTGCCTGGATGAAGGGTGTGTTCTCTGTACTGGGCAGTACGAAGCTTCGAGCACTTGCGATGAGCCCAGTGCCACCAAGGAAGCAGATCTTGATTGTAGGTAACCCTAGTGTCAGTGTTGTTCTCTTGCTGCTGCTGCTGCTGCTAAGTTGCCTCAGGCGTGTCCAACTCTGTGCAACCCCATAGACGGCAGCCACCAGGCTCCTCGGTCCATGGGATTTTCCAGGCAAGAGTACTGGAGTGGGGTGCCATTGCCTTCTCCGAGTGTTAGTCACTTAGCTTTGCCCAACTCTTTGTGACCCCATGGACTGTAGGCCTCCAGGCTCCTCTGTCCATGGGATTCTCCAGGCAAGAATACTGGAGTGGTTTGCCCTGCCCACCTCCAGGGGATCTTCCCAACTCAAGGATCGAACCCAGGTTTCCTGCATTGCAGGTGGATTCTCTACTGTCTGAGCCGCTGGAAACAACTTTACTTTAAACCCCATGTCTGGCTAGTGGCCTCCACGCCGGACAGCTCTTTGGCTGGTTGAGGCTGGAGTCAGACCTTCGGGAACAGGGCCATGGTGTGGTCTGCATGGACACAGGCTTTGAGGCAGCTTCACCAGGATGCGGGAGCCCTCAAAGACAGGTATGGACCCCTGTTACCACCCTGGAGAGCCTTCTCCTGCCCAATCAGGGGACAGACAGCTCTGTCCTCCTCTCACACTGAATGGAGACAAAAGGCAGGAAACCTGGGGCGTTCCTCTTCCCATCACTGCTGCTTTAGGGTCGAGGGTGGGGTGCAGTGCTGTCAGTCCGAAGTTCTGGGAAGAAGTTCTGTCCACCACCTGTTAGCACAGTGGCCTACAAAGGCTACTTCCTGTCTACCGCCTGTTAGCACAGTGACCCGCACAGGCCACTTCCTGTCTACCACCTGTTAGCACAGTGACCTGTGCTGACTACTTCCTGTCCACCACCTGTTAGCACAGTGACCTTTGCAGTCTGCTTCTTTGACCTCCAGTGTCCACCTCACCAGATAGAGCGGACTTGCTCGGGGTTCCAGGGAAGGCTAGGTAAACTGCTGGACTTACAGTCCTGGCACTTAATAAGTTTCCAATAAACCAAGGGTTCCTGGGCTGCATTTCCCAGAAGTCCTGCCTGGTGTGAGGTCTGTTTATGTTGCTGTAAAACTCAAGTTTAATAATGATGCTGGAGAACCGGTTTGTGAAGTGAACTCATGGATTCCTGAGAATATTTGATGTGTAAGTGCGTGGTGGTCAGTATTCAGGTAAAGGGATGTGTCTTTCCAGCTTCCCTGACTATGAAAGGATGAAGCCCTCTATCTTCGCGTGCTGTTCCCTAACCACACTTGTTACCAGTGGCCTAGTGTCAGCATGCAGGCACATGCACACGTGCACACCCACAGTCCACTCCTCTGGGGCTCTGCTGACAGTCCTCCAGGGAAGCCCTCTCCCGTGGTACACACTTGCTTCCCTCGGGGTCCACTGCCAGCTGAGCTGTGCTGAGGCTCATCCAGTGAGTTCCACCCATGAACCCATTCCCTTTGTGCTTTTGTGTCACTTGGGATGTGTGCAAAGGTAAGTGACAAGCATTTTGCTCTCCATTTCCAAGAAGAGGTGAAAAATGAATAAATAGGTGGCAAAACTGACAAGGCATCTGTCCCTGGTGGGTTTGTCTGTAATTAAAAATCACCCAGTTTGAGTTTCACCCAGTGCAGCTGCCTACCCCCTGAAACTTTTACAGAGCGCCTGCATGCTAATAAGAGCGCCAGTTAATTACTTGCAAAATGATTAAGAAATCATACTGGGACAATTGATGGGTCTCGGCAGGGAGAGCCCATCAGACGTCTCCCAGGCCTCCCATCCCAGGAGCTCCTTGCTGGCTGGCAGTCTCATTCCTGAAGGGTGGCAGTGACATGGCTAGCAGACGGCAGGCTGGGGCTCCGGGCTCAGCCATGGGGCATCAAAGGCCTGCAGAGGTCAAGGCTACCTCCCCATCCCTGCAGGACCACCACTGCTTATCCTGTTCCCAGCAAGTCCCAGGGCTGCAAGAGGGCCACAGTGCCTTGCTACCCCTTAGCCACTTCCTGGGAGGGTGACCCCTGCCACTCCCCACCAGCCCTCTCCACAAGGCTATCTCCTGCTCCACTGGGTAAGGGCTGCTGTCAGGGGCTCTGGCAGTGAAACAAGGCTATTTCCTGGGCCTGCCCCTTGAGCCTGCTCACGGGGGCCAGAGAGCAAGCTCCAGGTAGGGCACCGCCCAGACCTGCCCAGGAACGCCTGCCCACCTGCCTGGAGGCTGGGCTGCATCTGAGCTGTCCGGTGCCTGGAGGTGAGGGGGGAAGGTAAGGGTGGGGAGGGGGCAGCCGCTGGAAGGAGAGAGAGAGCAGGTGGACTGTCGGCTTTGAATTGCACCTGGGGCTCTGCAGAGCTTACTTTGCCTCCTGCTTTGTTCCCATCACAGAGGGAGTGAGGGTCTTCCTGCTCCACTCTGCCCTGGGGCTGGTGGAGGTGCTTGTCCTCACTCCCTGACAGCAAGGCTCAAAGCCAGGCTCCCAGGAGGGAGACTTCCTGCCACTCCAGTTCTTCCTGAAGACTCCCCTTGTTCTCCAGAGTGGCCCTGAGACTTGGACTTCTCTGGACGTGCCCTCTGCCCTGACCAGCTCTGCAGCCTCTGCTGGATAGAGTTAACAGCCACTCTGCACCCGCCCACCGTGTGCTGGGAGGGAGGTGGGTGGAGGGACCCCACTGTCTTCCAGGTGCCAGCCCTGTCCTTCCTATGCCAGCTGCTCCTGCTATCCTGCGAGGTGACAAGAGCATCCACTGAGATCCAGGCTCTGGGCCGGCAAGGAAGAGCCGAACAGGTCTCAAGCTGCAAGTCAATGACACTCAGCAGGTTTCCTGGGAGACACTGGGCTCTGGGACAACACCAGCAATTCTGGAGAAAATTCAAAGCCACACATGCACACGTGTGTGCACACGCGCACACACACACACACACACACACACTCGCACACTCACCTTTCTTTCTAATCAGCATCCCAGCTGACAAGCCCTGACGTGGGCTGATTTAAAACCTGCCCTGTTTGAAGCCATCGCTGCAGCAGTTTTCTTTGATTTTGCTTCTAATTATGAAGCCACTCAGCGGGAGGCCTCCAGCTGTCCTGCTCGCCCTTCCCAGCTCTGAAAGGCTGTGGCTGTCACACGTCCCCACCCATGCCTGCCACTCCAGGGCCCAGGGAACAGAGTGGGGGGGACTTGCACAGGGAGCCCTCCAGCTGAGGGGAGCACAGTGACACCCCTCCTCCCTGAGCCCGGCTCTGTCCTACATCCCAGCCATATCCTCTAGTCTCCCTGAAGATCGCAGCAGGACACAACAGCACAGCCGACGACACAGCCCTGCCTCCAGGGAGCTCCTGAGAGCTCTGGAAACACCTGGCGTGCGTCCCTCCTGTCCTGATTCAGAAGCTTACAGTTTGCAAGAATGTGTACCAGCCATGATTTGAATTCACCCTCGCAGCATCTCCACCCACACTGCGCAGACAGGACATGGGGTACCAGGTCCAGAAGCTGCCAAATAATGAGCAAACCTGAGCTAAGTTTGGGGTCCAGACTCAGGAGTCTTTCCTGCCTTCTGCCCCACTGCCGAGGCTCACACCCACAAGCCCACCCCCCAAGTTCAGGCACCAGACCTCCTTTGCTGGGGTGGAAGGGAAAAGGGGTCGGCGTGTCAGAAGGAGGAATGAAGGCTGCTCAAACAAGGTGCTTCTGTATTTTTCTATAATTAACATTTAAAATTTTTTTTATTTTGAAATCATTATGGATTCATAGGAAGTTGCAAAGAGTACAGAGAAGTCCCACAGGCCCGCCCTTCAGACTCCACCGATGGTCATGTCTTACGACACAGGCAGGATGATGAAGACGCAGAGTACTCCATAGAAGCCGGGAGCCGGACCCTGGAGCGGCATGCGTGCAGCTCTTCAACCCCTAATCACACGTGTCCCCCTGCGCGGCCCCACTGGGGTCAGGTTACAGGATGGCTCCCTGCCACCACGCTGACCCTTGGCAACCACTAATCTAGTTTTCCATCTCTATGATTTTCAAGAATGTTAAGTTCTTCATGCAGTATGTAACCTTTAGAGGTCGGTTTATTTTTACTCAGCATAATGTCACTGGGATCCAGCCAAACTGCGGTGTGCCTCAGTAGTTTGTGTCTTTTTATTCGAGTATTGATTGGTGGAGTGGACTGGCCAGGCCAGAATTTGTTCTAAACTTTCTCTCACAAGGGTGATTTTGGTTGTTTCCAGTTTGGGGCACTTTCGAACAAAGCTGCTATAAACAATTGTGCAGGTATCTATATGGACCCCAATTCTCAGTTCTCTGGGATAACTGCCCAAGAGTGAAGTTGCTGGGTTGTATGGTCTGTGTTTGATTAGATTTTTAGGAACAATGCTCCAGGGTGTCTATACCGTTGTACGTTCCCACCAGAAGGGTCTGAGATTTAGATGGCCTCACCTGCATTTTATTCAGGTGTCCTCACCAGCATTTGGTTCTGTGTGTGTGCGTACACTGTGTTTGGAATGTCAGCTGTCCTAATAGGTGTATAGTGGTTTCTCACTGTGGCCTTAATTTGCATTTCCCCAATGGCTAGTGATGTTGAACATCTCGTGTGTTTTCCTTCCATCTGTATACCCTCTTGATGCTGCTGCTGCTAAGTCTCTTCAGCTGTGTCCAATTCTTGTGACCCTATGGACTATAGCCCACCATTCTCCTCTGTCCATGATATTCTCTAGGCAAGAATACTAGAGTGGATTGCCATACCCTCCTCCAAGGGATCTTCCTGACCCAGGGACTGAACCCACATCTCTTATGTCTCCTGCTTTGGCAGGCAAGTTCTTTACCACTAACATCACCTGGGAAGCCCATACACACTCTTTAGGGAACGATTTCTTCACTTCCTTTGCCATTTTTTTTTATTTGTGTGTTGGTTTTCTTGCTGTTAAATTTTGAGTTTTTTGTATATTTTAGAAATGAGTACTGTGTTAGATATGAGTTTTTGTCTCCATCCATAGCTTATCTTTTCATTCCCTTGACTATGCCGTCTGCAGAGCACAAGTTTTTAGTTCTGATGAGATCCAGCTTTATTATTTTTTTTTTTATGGATCATACTTTCTGTGTCATGTCTAAGAACTGTTCACCAAGTCTGGAAATTTTTCTCCTATGTGTTCTTCAAAAGGTCTCACAGTTTTACACTTTGCATTTAAATCTATGATCATTTGGATTTGATTTTATGTAAGGTGTTAGGTTCAGTTGAGGGCTCTTTGCTTTTTATCTGTGGATATCCAAGTGCTCTGGGACCATTGTTTAAGAAACTGTCCTTCCCCATGTAATTGCTTTTGCTTTTTTTGTCAAAAATCAGTTTAGTAATTTGAGAGAGTATATTTCTGGGTTTCCTGTTCTGTTCCACAAATCTACATGTCCCCTTCCTCTACCAATATCACAGCCTTGATTAAAACACAATAAGTCTTGAAATCAGGTAGGCTGATTCCTTTGGTTCGTTCTTCTCTTTCAAAATTGTTTTAGTTATTCTAGTTTATCAAACTGTCCATACAAATTTTAGAATGATCTTATTTATATGTATAGAAAAACCTTCCTTGGATTTTGATAGGAATTGTGCTAAACCTGCATATCAGTTTGGGAAAAATTAATGTCTTTAGTCTGCTGACTATTCCAATCCATGAACATGGTACTTGTCTCCGTTTACTCAGATCTTTTAAATTCCCTCCATCAGCATTTCTGTGACTCTCAGCATACAGTTTCTGAACATGTTGTATGAGATTTACAGCTACTTCATTTTTTGAGTAATTATACATGGCTTTGTATTTTTAATCTCACTTTCCACATATTCACTGCTAGTATTCAAAATACACTTATTTTTGTATGTTGATCTTGTAGCCTATGACCTTACTAAACACCCTTACTAATTCTAGGTTTTTTCCTTCTTCATGATCTTCTTTTTTCCCTTTTAAATTAGTCAATTCCTTGGGATTCTATACTGACACTTTCATGTCACCTACATTTACATCCTGTTTTGTTTCTTCCTTCCCAATGCATACGGCTTCCTGTGACTTTTACTTGTCTCATCTCTCTGGCTAGGCCTTTAGTACCATGTTGACCAGCAGCAGTGAGAGTAGACATCCTCATCTTATTCTCAGTTATCTGGGGAGGAGTACTCATTCTTCCACCACTAACTATGATGCTAACTGATGTAGATGTTAGATGAAAACCTCAGGCTCCTTCCAGGGAAGGCACAGCATCTGCTGGGAAACAAATGAAGGGTCTGCCTTAGGGTCAGGTAAGGAGGCCTGGAAGACACCCAGGCTTGGATCTGAAGGAGAAAGAGGACCCGGCCAGATGGGATCAAGTGAGACAGCTCATTGGTGAGGGTCCTCAGAGTCTTTGAAGGGCCCTTTGGGGGGGGGGAGTGCAGGGCATGTGGGGAAATGGAGGGCAGCCAGCAAGGGAGGGTGTGGAAGAAGGGGAGCTTGACAGGCAGGTGAGGCCAGACTCCGCCTCCATCCGAGACCACAGTAAAGGCATAGCTTTATCCCAGGGACAGCGAGTGGGACATGGCACAGAGCAGCAGAGGTGAGATCAGCTCACAGGTCACTGCCATTTCCAAGGTCAAAGGCAAAGGTGGCTCAGGACGTGGAAGTGAGCGGTGGGAAGAAGACTGGGTACAAAGCCATTTAAAGGGTAAAGTCCACAAGCTGTGATGGATCAGAAGTTGGGGTGACAGCTAGGGACGTGCCGTGAGCCTGCTCTTTTGATCAGCGCCCTGTTTCCTGGGAAGGCGGCATGTTAACTGTGGCGAGGAGCTTCTGGACCCAGCACCCTCCTCATTCACAGCACCCACACGCCAAGCAAGCCTTGAATGGCTCAGCAGTCTGCAGCCTGGAGTGTTCTCGATGGCCATCACCCCTGGCCATCCTGCTCACACTCCTCAGGGGCCACAGCCAGCCTGCCTCCCCCTACTGCCGGGCCCAGCCCCTGACCTTTCAGGGAGTGGTTGTGCTCTCAGGGTTCCCTGAACCAGTTGCACTGGGGCAGGCTGCAGTGCCTCTCCCCGCACCATCCCACACCTGGCCTGGCCTCCCTCAGGTCTCCAGATGTCCAGCTGTTGAGTCGGGCTTTGGATGCCCGTCCTCTCTGGATTACCTGGGTTCTTGCCATCGGAGAAGCAGAAGTCTTCAGGCACCCGTCATTTGACGTGCGGTATAGACTCCTGCATGCTGCTGCTTTCACGCCTGTCTGCAGTGAGTCTGATGTCCCCAGGAGGTAAGCACTGTCGCGTTCTTTTCTCAGCCCCCCACAGACACCACTAAGCTGCTACACCCGGCAAGTGAGTTTTTGCTAAAGTGGATCTTCTGGAATTAAAGTATGCGGTTCTGTAGAGCATCAGGCCCAGAGA
>SJXQ01006972.1:418131-430526 GCA_006408695.1 Aepyceros melampus | reverse complement strand
TGGTGTTGGAGGTTGAGGCGGCAGACGGAGGGAGGTGAGGTGACTCAGACGCAGTAGCTGCAGAGGCAGTTGTTCCCTAGGTTGCTGGAGCTCAGAAAAGCTCAGATGAGTGCCCGTGGGCTGGTGCTGAATCTTGCTCTGCAGAGCTGGAACAGCGGCTCCCAGCAGCCGGGCTCAGCCCCTGGCCCTGTGGGTGCCCCTGCGGGGGGTGACTGTGCTGGGGTAATGCCCCAAGGTCGGCAAAGAGCTCTTCAGTCCCTTGTCCCCACCGTGCCTCCCAGTCTCCCAGTGGCAGCAACAAAGAGCAGTCAGACGCCCAGGGCCTGGGACTGGTGCTTGCCAATCCCAGCCCCAGGGCCACAGAGCAAAGCAGGGGAGTTTGGACTTGGAGCCAAGAGACAGGGAAACCAGCTCTGCATTGACAGGAAGGGAACTGGGGCTAGTTGATAGCTCTTTTTTTTTTTTTTTCTTTTTGCAGTGAATTAAAAACAAACACCCACATCTACCCACCCAAATTAATTTTTCCTCATTTTGCTCCAGATATTTAAAATATAAAGGAAATTAACAATTCTGATCAGGCTGAAGTCTCCTTCACTGTCCTTAAGCTCAGAGAAAAATTCCTCTCTCGGCCGTGAGGATAAACTGCCAGCATTTTTCTTTATATTAATGCTGCGACGTATGTATCAATGAAAAAAAACATGTTATTGCCTTGGAGTTTT
Organism: Aepyceros melampus; assembly: GCA_006408695.1. Lineage (NCBI taxonomy): Eukaryota > Metazoa > Chordata > Mammalia > Artiodactyla > Bovidae > Aepyceros > Aepyceros melampus. The sequence goes on along the minus strand of SJXQ01006972.1, from coordinate 429,807 downwards.
TAAAAAATCATATAAGAGTGAATTATAAATCAAGACTTACTATGAAGTCGTGGTAATTAACATTCTCTCCTGCTGTACGTATTCCGAAACATTTTTTTTCATTCAAAATTGCCTTTGAAATCTAGCCACATCATTCATTATGTCTGTAGTTTACTAAGATCTTGTAGCTATATCAGAATGTATTCAAATGGAACCCCTGATGTCCAGATTTATGCTTGACTTCCCCTGTTAGAAACAACGCCACAGTGAAAATTCCATGCGTTTATCTCAGCACTCTTTCAGATTTCTGTAAGATTCTATATTCGTCTAGGTAGATTTGATGAGTCAGATGTTTGAACAGCTACATTTTTATTTGCTTAAGTTTATTTTTAATTTGCATACAGTAACATTCACTCTTTGTGTCCAGTTTAACAGATTTTGACAAATCCTCATCACATTTAGGAGCCTTATCAACCCCAAATTCCTGCTCTCACTTCTCTGTGGTCCACCGCCTGCCGCATCTCTACCCCAGGCAACCACCGGCCTCTTCATCCATGTACGTTGGCCTCTTCATCCATGTACGTTTGCTTCTTCTCGAATGTCGTATAAATGGAATAGCAGAGTGTGTGGCATTTGGGGTTTGGCTCCCTTTACTGGCATCCTGCCTCTGGAACTCACCCCAGTGCTCAAGAGCATCCAGCTCATTCCTGCTTGGTCCTGAGGAGGACCCTGCGGTGCAAAGGGACCCATTGTGTTCATTCCTCCACCCGAGAGGGGCTGTTTGGGGATTTTTGGTGATGGCAATAAACATTCACATATAGGTCTAGTGAAAATATCAGCTTTCATTTCTCTTGGGAAAAGGCCTAAGAGTGGGATTGCTGGGTCATACTACAAGTGTACACTTGACTACTTAGGGAAATACCAAACTGTGTTTCCAAAGCTGAGATGCTGCTGCACCGCTTACACTCCAGGCGATGTAAGGATGCCAGGGGCTCTGCAGCCTTGCGAAAACCTGATGTTGTTGGGTAAATATAGTATATATACACAGGCATACTAAGTCGCTTCAGTCATGTCCAGCTCTTAGCAACCCTATGGACTATAGCCTGCCAGGCTCCTCTGTTGATGGGATTCTTCAGGTAAGAATACTGGAGTAGTTGCCATGCCCTCCTCCAAGGGATCTTCCCGACCCAGGGATCAAACCCACGTCTCTTATGTCTCCTGCACAGGCAGGTGGGTTCTTTACCACTGAGCCACCAGGGAGGCCCTGTACACACTCACACTTTAATAGATACGTATTATTTACTTATAGTAATCTTAATTTGTATGCCTCTACTGGTTGACTAATGTTGAGTGTATTTTCTTCTGTTTATTTCTCACCAGTGTATTTTCTTAGGTAAAATGTCCATATCTCTGGTCCATTTTTATTGGTTTATTGGTTTTCTTCTTATTAAATTATGACAGTGCTTTCTATGGGCCATGGTTGACTCCTAGCCTAACCCAAGGTCATAAAGATTTTTCTCTTACGTTTCCTTGTAGAAGTTTTAGACTTTACATTCACTTTTATGTCTGCAGTCCATGTTGAGTTAATTTGGGGGTAACACGTGAGTTAAGGGTCAAGATTCGAATTTTGCATGGCCATTGTTTCAGCACCATTTGTAGAAATTCTCCATTGCCAAGGCTGATGCTTTTGCACTTTCTAAAACTCACTAGACTATATTTGTACTGGTCAATTTCTGGACGCTTCACTCTGCGTCATTGTTCAATGCTTTTAAGATGTTGTTTTCAGTATCTTATCCAGTTTTAGCAGAAAAGTTAGAAATAATTACTGAGCCCATTGTTACTGGGAGCAAAGGTCCCCTGAGTTTACCCGTTTTACCTATAATGGTCCATCGCATGTGGTCGTTTTCCAGATGTTCACTGGCACAGACACTAAGGAGCCATCCCATTATCATCCACAGGGGCTTTCACATGCTTGGAATCATGGTACAGGCATTGAGGGTTAGAGGCCAGGAGCGCTAGGTGTAGGGGTGACACTGCCATCTGGGGTCAGCACACATGTGAAGGATTGCTCTGCAGCTCAAACAGCTTTCAAACGTCCCAGCTGAGCATTCATGCCAGGGAATGTGTTTATACAATTTATTACCTAAATAAAAATATTTTTGGTGGAAAGATTGATATAAACTGAACGCTTATGTGGAGCTTGCCAGTAATGCAAATACCCTGTAAATACAGCTTGGGTCAGAGGGCATCTTATTCAGAACTTTACCAGAGTCCTTCACCATTTCAGCCAGTCATGTCACCAAAGGTGTTTGAGCAGTGCCACCATATTGGAGGCTCTCTGTAATGTCAGACCTGTGTGCCTTGCAGGTCCTTCTCCTAGGCATTCACAAAGCGTACCTGTATTAGTCCATGCTTACATCATTGATTATACACGCACATTCATGCCAGAGTTTTTACTTAGTCTTATTTCAGAATGTTGTGTGCATAGGAAAGTGTGGACGTTATTCAGCTAAATATTTCAAATACAAACTTACTCATTCTAAGAAAATAAAAGCATTTGACACCTTCATTGAGTCTCTCACTTCACTGTGCCTGAGCATGAATATATGGAATTACATACCATTCTATTGTAAATTCCTCTTCTTTTATTTCTATTTCACTTTATAGGTAGGGCATTATATTGATTTTTTTTAAGTAATATGTGATGGTTAGGTTATAATGCCTATGATTTTCATGTCAAGAGAGTAGCGGGGTGTTATACAGTATTTATAATGAGAAGGGCTTGCTGGGTCTGGAGGAACAGAAGCAGAATTTCAGGCAAAAGGGACGCCCACATTTTCACCCTCACTGGGCCCGCTGGGCTGCTGTCCACGGTGCTGAAACAATGATGCTTCCTGCCGCACAGCAAGCTGCCTCTTTCCCAGAGTCCACATCCTCATTAGCCCTCCCACCATTGTCTTGTTTTTATAATGCTTATGCATGGCATCTATTGTTTAACTTGCACATCCCTAGTGCTACTGAGTTTATACATCATTCCCCTCTGTTAACCACTTGGGAATCCTCCTTGGTGACTTGAAGTTCACGTACTTTGTCCGTTTTTCTACTGTATCATTTTGTTGCTGTTCAGTCATGTTCCACTCTTTGTGACCACAGGGGCTGCAGCAGGCCAGGCTTCTCTGTTCCTCACTATCTCCCAAGTTTGCTCAAATTCATGTCCATTGAGTCAAAGATGCTTTCTAACCATCTCATTCTCTGCCACTCCCTTCTTTTGCCTTCAATCTTTCCCAGCATCAACATCTTTTCCAATGACTTAAGTCTTCACATCAAGTGGTTAAAATATTACTTTATTCTTAATTGATTGCTGCAGGTAATTTACAAATCTGGACACTAATGTTTTTCCCACGTGCTGCAAATTGTTTCATGCCTGCTGCTGCACTTCTATTATGTTTGTTGGTTTATTGGGTACCAAAGTTTTTCATTTGTTGTAGTTACTTTCATTAATCTTTGCTTTGGGTATTGCTTTCTTTGGGTTTTGTCTAAGAAATTATTTCTTGGGTTGTAATAAAAATATTATATAATTCTTTTAAGGAGTTTTAAAGACTTTTTAAAAATTCTCATTTCTGTCTTTAATCATGTGGAATTCATTATATTGAGTAGAGTAAGGGAGGGAATCTAATTATTTTCTTTTCTGATGAAAAGTTCCCATATTAAGCCGTCCATCCATTCTTCACTGATTTGTAACACTGCCTCTATAATTCATTAAATTCCCAAATGTACATCATCTTGTTTCAAAGCGATTCTGTAGGGCTTTTTTGTTGTTGTTCCACTGATCCATTTGTGATGTTTATAATTTGCTGTACCAGGATAGTCCAGTTTTATTTTCTATGTTTTCATAATACTTTTGAACATCTGGTATTCAAGTCCTCCCTCTGAAGACTTATTTTCTTAAAGATTATTCTTGGACTTTTACTCCAAATGAATTTTGGAATTGGCTTGTCAATTTTCACTAATAGTACAATTTGAATTTTGGTTGAGATACCATTGAATGTATTAATTAATTTGGAAAGAATTATAATTTTTACAATAGTAAGTCTACCCATCCATGAAAATTTATTTAATCAGGTCTTCTATTACATTCTTCAATAAATTTTGTAATTTCTTCATAAAACTCTAATATATCTTTTATTACATTTATTCCTAGGTAACATAGTTTTTGTCTTATTGTGAATGGGACTTTTCTCTCTATCATATTTCTTTGCTAGTTTATTGCACGTGAGAATATTATGGATTCTTTAAATGCTAGTTCTATATTCAACTACTCTTTTCTTATATGTTGATTCCTGTATCCGGGAACTCTGATGATGTCTCTTCTGAGCTTTCATCAATTGTCCAGATCCCTGGACAATTGTGTAATTTGTAAATGACCACAATTTTAGCTCCTTCCATTGTCTATCTTTTTCCTTTTTGCAACACAGATTATAGCATCCAGGTAAATGCTGAATAGCAGCACTGATTGCCATCAACCATGCCTTGACTTAAACAGAAATGATTCTTGATTCTCCAGTTCAGCCATCTTAAATTTAATTTCACATGATATTAATGTTGCTAGAATGATTTTGTTATAATTAGTATTGTATGCTTTTGCTTTAACTTTCCTATATATATATACATTCATATAAATTCCATTTATGTTCCAACCTTATGATCTCTTTTGAATACATTTGCATTTATTGCAATTGATTACTGTAATATTGTACTTATTTCTATCCTCTTATTTTGATTTTACTATCCTTTGTTTTTTTTCATCCTTTTTTGCTGTTTGTTGGATTGACAGCTTTCTCTTTTATATCTCAGCAGGCTTGGCAATGATTAGTTACATTTCAAATATTTTAGGGATTACTTGAAATTATAAACACAGAATTAAATTTAAAAATTCTAGAAATTCTAGAGAACTTCAGAATCTCCATATTCTTTCTGTAAATGGCCAAGACTTTCCCATACTTAAAGCACTGAATTTACTTTCTATTTAATTATTCTTTAGGAATTTTTTTTGCTCCTTTATGTAACTGTAAAAATTTAGTCAGATTATTAAATATAGTTAGTACTTCAATTATATTTACAGAGATATTTTTATCAATCAATGCACCCTTTTTGTTCCTTGAATTTTAACTCTCTTCCTCTGGGTTTTTTTCTCCTTGCTGAAGTATATCATATGTTAGTTCTTTCAGTGAGGTTTGAGACAATAATCCTTGTACATCTGAACAATCTTGACTTTTGTCTTCCTTGGATGGTAGTCTGGCTGGGTATAGAATTCTAGGTTGAACATTATTTTTCTTCAGCAATTTGAATGAATTTTTATATTGTTCCAGGAACCCCTTGTGACTGATAATAAGTTTGCCTTTATCTCTTCTCTCTTGTAGCTTTTAAGATTTTTTTCTTTGACATTTTTCCATTTCATTAAAATATGTCTTGTGCATTTGTTTGTATTCATCCTTCCTGGCATAAATTGTGCTTCTTTTATCTGAAGACATATCTTTCTCTGCTTCCTAGAATATTTATAGCTATAATATCCATGAATATTTCCTCTCTAATTCACTCTGTCTCCTTTTGAAACTCATATGAGACCATGCTTGATTTTCTTGCTCTGTCTTTCAAGATTCCACCACTTTCTTATATAAAATGATCTCTTTTAAGCTTTGAAATATATTTATAACTGGGGGAGGGCTTCCATTTTAATCAATATTTAACATGTTTGAAATAAGAAGGGAGGTGTTCCTACTTCAATTCTGATTAACATATGGAATCTTGATTCTTCTGTCATGCCTCAGAAATGGTGCCTTTTCCTTCAGTTCAAGGATTTACTAGTTACTGAAATGAGAAAACCCAAATATGCAAAATGTTTGCATGGAATAGAAACAGTCCTTTTTCACCTGAAAGTTTTTCTCCAGCATTTTTAGTCACTGATAGTCATTCCCCTGGCTCAATTCCTGGGTCCAGAAGTTCCTCTAGAGAAGGGATAGGCTACCCACTCCAGTATCCTTGGGCTTCTCTGGTGGCTCAGATGGTAAAGAACCTGCCTGCCATGAGGGAGACCTGGGTTCAACCCCTGAGTTGGGAAGATTACCCTGGAGGAGGGCGTGACAACCCACTGCAGTATGCTTGCCCGGAGAATCCCCAGGGACAGAGGATCCTGGTGGGCTACAGTCCATGGGGTTGCAAAGACTTGGACACGACTGAGTGACTAAACTCAGTATAGCACATGTTGTTTCAGCCACTGAAAGAGGTGAAACCTCTACCCCAGGTTCTAGGAGTACTGGTGTTACTAATAGTAGCAGTGGTGGTAATAGAAATAGCAATAGTAATAGCTGCTGCTGGCATTGCTAATATTAGCAGTGGTAGTAATAGCAACAGGAGTGGCTGAGGCAGTAGTAACTGCAGTGCTTCCCTGCTGCGTGACCAGCCCTAGGACACTGCGAGTCCTCAATCACCATTGACTCCATAAGTGGGCTCCTGTCCATCACTGACCAGAGTGTTTCCCATGCAGTGTCTCATTTCATTCTCTCCGTGGCCTATGGGATGGCAGGCTATTCATCCTCTAAGAATGATAAACTTAACACAGAGCAGCTAGGAGAGCAGCCAGGGCCACATGGACAGCAAGTGACCGAGTGGGGATTTGAAGTCACAACCTCAGACTCCAGGACTGAAGTGTTTGACAATAATGGCTTACACGCATCCCCAGAAAGAACCAGAAAGCAAGGAAACCAGGCACCTAGACTCAGAATGTATTGACTGAATATCTCTTTTTCTGTCATGTCCTGGGGCTGCTCATGTCAGGAATCTGCCCTTGAGAAATTCTCATTCTAAAAGGAAACTGATGTGAGAGCACATCAAAACCAGTGCTGAGAACTTGCCGAAGCCCAAGGTCCTTGAGCTGAGTCACAGGGATGAGGGGAATTACCCAGGCAAAGGGAGCAAGGTGTGGGTTCCAGGCAAGAGGCTCAGCACTGCGGAGGCTGAACAGGAAGTAGCATCTACTGGGTATGAGTCACGGCCAAAAGCTCCAGTGCCACGGGAGGACAGAGTGAGGAGCCACGGCTGCAGACAAAGCTGGGCATGTGGGCAGGAACGGCCTTTTCTTACCATGTCAAGAACACTTGGATCTGCAGAAAAGGTGGAGGTGGGAGACAAAGGAGGTTGTCAGGTGAGCAGAGAGACCCTCAGACTAAGCTAACAACTAGGAGAGTCATTTTTACAGAGATCTGGATCATTAAATGTCCTGTAAGCAGGATTTCGGGTGAGAAAGGACTGTTAATATTCCATGTGAACATTCTGCATATTTCAACTTTCTCATTTCAGTAACTGGTGCATGGAAACCCCTGAGCTGTAGGAAAAGGCACCAGTTCTAAGGTGCGAGCCCTTCACTGTCTTCAGAGTCTCCTGGGGACTCAGGGGGCTCCTCTCATTTTTCAGCCATGTCCCAATTCACGGAGAGGGAAAATGGACCGCTGGTAGTGGCAGCTCCTCCCATGTGATGAGGAACAATATGAACGAGGGATTTAATCTGAAAAGAGATGTGGCTGTGATTTAATTTAAGCCACCAGCTTAATGCATTTTCCCCCTAATTTCAGCCTTGGGTGCACCGCATTCATCGGCACTGGCCACACAGCTCTCGGTCCGTGTTCTCAAGTCACTTTCATGCATGAAGCTGTTTACCCTTGACTAGATTAAGGCTGCGGGAGACTGGGCTCTGCCGTCTCCTCAGGATGGCAGTCTCCAGAGTGGGGCTGCAACTCATCGTCAGATTAAGAGCTGCTTGTGACAGAGAACACCCACCCACGCATTTTGCAGCTCTTTATGGATGCCTGCTTTGTGCCAGGCACAGACAGGGCTGGGGATTCCAAACTGATGCTGACTTGGCCCCGCCTTTGTAAGCAGGGGCTGTGATTGGTCCTGGGCCCAGACAGCAGTGGACAGAGAGTGATGGGCTTGGTGGGAGGCTTAGGGAGGATCTGGAGGGCTAGTAAGGCGGGGACTCTGGGGAGGGCTCTAGGCAGAGGCAGTGACTCAGGGAGGAAGGCAGTGAGTGGCTTACTGCACAGCATGAGCTGACTAGTCAAAAGGTGAGGGTGAGGGGCTGGCTGGACAGTTGTCCTTGGCAAAGGGGCCTGCACCTTCACGAGGAAACAGGGAGTGTTGAGCCATCAACAAGCAGGCAGATGTTGGCTTCTTAAAACAGAACTCCCCCAGACTCCTCATCCGCGGGCGTGGGTGGGGCCTGAGTCTGCATTTCTACCCAGGTCCCTACCAAGTGACGGTGATAGAGCACTCTGTGAGTGCTGGTGAGGACGCAGCCGCTCTGGAGGGCGAGGATGGCCTGGAGGCAGCAAGGCTGGCAAGGAGCTGACCGCAGGCCCTGTTGGGATGGAGGCCAGTGCCTCTCCTTCTCTTCATCCCTGGAGCCTCCAGAGCAGGGAGCTAGGTACTCCACTTCCTCCCTCCCCCCACTCCCACCCCACCTTCCGCTGCTTCCTTGGGTTTGTCTCTTGATAAGTTCCTTCATTTAAAGGAAACACGAAGAAGGAAGCAGCCCAGCTGGGGCACTCCAGGCCCAGTGTGGGTGAACATCTGGCTGGCAGAGCGGAACAAGGCCCACAGCTCCTCCTCCTCCAGGAAGCCTACCCTGACTGCTCAGCCCCACCGGCACACCCTTCTCTCAGCTGTGACTATGTTTCATGTGCAGGCAGCACAAATGTTTCCCACCAAGTCCTAAGGTCTCTGTCAATGGCAACCGTTTTCTCCCTTTGCTTCTCCCACGGGAAGGTAACTCAGGGCTGGGCCTCAGTGGAAATTCCATCATGACCTTCCGATTTGGGAGGCAGGTCAGGGGAAGTGGTCAGACCTGCGCCAGACACTGGGGTCCCTTCTGATGAGTGAGGAGAGCCTGGGCCACCCCAGAGGAGCGGCCAGAAGGTGAGGGCTTGCCCAGGTCCCCCAGCCCAGCTCCCCGAGAGAGGGGGTTGGCTACAGAGTAGGGAGGGGTGGGGGCAGCCTGGGAGAGAAGAGACTGCGGGCGGCGGGCGGCGGCAGCTGTGGGGTCTGGAGGAGCAACTTCACATCTCTGTCCTTCAAACCAAACCACAAAGGCTGGGTTCCCGGGGAGGGGTCCCTGAAAGGGAGGGAGGCCGCCTCGCTCCACAGAGCCATTCTCACTGCTTAACGATGCACAACTCAGTAATGAAGAGAGAGTCTACCAGACCCAATATAATCTGAAATTAAAGAAAAATGGAATGTATTAAAAATGCATTGCAGCATTAATGGAGGATGTCAGTTGACAGCCAAGCCGCACGCATTATGCTCGGCTTGGGGAGCGTGGCTCTGGGCTGCTGGCCCCAGGGCTCTGAACCACAGGAGGAAACTAGGGCTGAGGCTGACCTGTCAGAGGAGGTGCTGATGTGTCCACTGCTTCCTCCACCCCCACGTTCCCCCACTTCCCAGGGAGCCATCCATCACCCCCCAGGCGCGTGTTGCCATCGGGAGCAGCCCCCAGGCTGCCAGGCAGCTTGCCTCCTTCTCTGTCCTCAGGCACCTCCTCTGTGCCCACACGCCCTCACCCTGACAGCCAGGTTCTCTCCTTCCCACTTTCTGACTCCTACAGGCAGCTGAGCCTCGTTTCTTAGAGGGCTTCTCTGTTGGCCCCCACTTGAATTTCCTGGGAAGGCTTGTAGGAGAAATGTTAGGCCCTGGACAGACCACCCCAGGCCCAAGGCTGAACTGCCACAAAGGCACAGTGGGCAGCTCACAGAGGACAGACTCCCTGCGGCCTCTGTGGACGCCACTCTGGCCTCGCTGTCCCCTTCCTCCTGCAACTCCTGCCCCTCTCTTCCCAGGTGATCTGTGGATGATGCCAGGGAGGACATGTGACTCAGGCCTGGGCAATCACAGATCTGCCCCTCCCGGTCTCATGACTGGCTCAGAGTGAGCATGTGACTCCAGTTTGTCTCACAGTGTGGGTGACAGACAGCACTATATTCTGCCCTTGGAGAAGATTGTACTCTTCCCTAATGGGTGTGAGTCTGCAGCCATTTTGTGACCATGAGGAATCTGGAGGTACCTCTGTGGATCCCTGGAGGTGCTGAGTTATCTCAGGAAGCTAGAGGATGAAGCCACTGTGGCTGGTAGCAAAGCTGAGTCTTCCTGCCTCACTGGAGCTTAGAATCCCCCTGTAACTGGACCACCACAGGACTTCCTGTTGCTTGGTCACAGAATCATATTCCCTCCCGGTCTCATGACTGGCTCAGAGTGAGCATGTGACTCCAGTTTGTCTCACAGTGTGGGTGACAGACAGCACTATATTCTGCCCTTGGAGAAGATTGTACTCTTCCCTAATGGGTGTGAGTCTGCAGCCATTTTGTGACCATGAGGAATCTGGAGGTACCTCTGTGGATCCCTGGAGGTGCTGAGTTATCTCAGGAAGCTAGAGGATGAAGCCACTGTGGCTGGTAGCAAAGCTGAGTCTTCCTGCCTCACTGGAGCTTAGAATCCCCCTGTAACTGGACCACCACAGGACTTCCTGTTGCTTGGTCACAGAATCATATGCACACATACAATCTTCCCTTCCTCTATGCCGGTTTGAAGGCGTCACTCTCCCCACACCGTGCCGCATCTGTTGCAGGAAAGGCTCCCTAGCTGGGACCGAGCTGGATCCACTCAGCCCCGCCCCCATGCTATTGCCCACCATTCTGCCAACTGACCTCCGGGGCACAACAGAGCGGCCACTCTGCCACCTGATGCAGGGACATGTGACATCTCAGAGGGTAGAGCTGCCCGGTGACCAACAGCATGGGGGTGGGGCTGAGTGCCAGCTATGCCACCTCCTGATAGTGTGGCCTTGGGTGTGACGCTTAAGGGTCCTCAGTTTTGAAACGGAGCCAATGGAAGTGATCGTTGGAGTGGGGGTGGGGGATTGCACAGTCTAGGGTGTGTCCTCTCTGTGGCACCGAGCCAGGAAGGAAGGAACGGATGTCCCAGGGGGTCACTGGGGAACATCGTGGACACTCAGTGGGGAGGGCAGCAGGGGCTAGGCACCCAGAAATGGACAGCAGTGGGAGAAGCCAGGCTTCCTGGTCTGAAGCTGCCTCTGGGTATAGGGCCAAGGCTCTGGCCCCATGGTGAGCAGCTTTGTGGGGGACAGAGCTCACAGCTCTTCTTCCTGTGGGGGATGGCTTGGAGGGGCCATGCAGGTATTGCTTCCTCTGCAGCATCGAGGCTTTTGGGGTGGTTTTTTTTTTTCCTATCTTCACTTCTGGTCAATCAGTGTGTCTCCGGCTGGTGAAAACAAGAACCACAAGAGAAAGCAACTGCGGCAGAGCAGAGCAGCCCCAGGCGCCCGGTCTGGAGCCGGCAGGTGTCCTGCCAAACACGGTTCTTGCAGTCCCGTCTGGGACTTTCCCTCCTTCTGCACATCCCCACGCAGTGACAGTGACCACGAGCCTTCCTCCTGGCCCAGCGCGGGCTCTGTCCGCTGGGGCCTGGCACCAGCCCAGGCGCTGCGAGCAGAGGGGGCCTGGCATCTCACGCTACCCTTCCTCCCAACAAGCCCATTCACGGCCGGCCTCCCCTTGAGGCCAAGGAAGCTCTGGAGCCAGGTCAGGCGCAGGGCATCCAGCGGGTGGGACAGGGTGGGACACAAGGGAACAG
>SJXQ01006972.1:405845-417814 GCA_006408695.1 Aepyceros melampus | reverse complement strand
AGCCCTGTGTCCTGCATGTTTACAGGAGGGATGGGTGGGCAGCACCACCAGGGCAGGGTGGGGCATAAAGAGTTATGCTGAAGAAAGAGGTGAGCAGCACCAGCATCTCTGGCATTGGGCACTCACTCTGGGGCCCACGGGTTCTGCTTGTGAGGTTGTGAGGGTCACTGACCAGCCCGGCCTGGCCAAAAGCACAGAGCGCACAGTAGAGAGAGCGAGGCATCCGTCCACCTCCAGCACCCCTGCTTCTGTGAAGGCCTTCCTTTGCCTGAACCTTCCCCGCTCTCCCCTTCATCCCCACTTCCTGCTCCTGCTCCAGCCCTGCAGGTATCAGGATGGATGTCTGATCGGGGCAACAAGTGCAGCCAGCGGCCTGGGCTGCAATCCCTGATCTGTTCCCTGCTGGCGTCTGACAGCAGGCAGTCAGTAACCTCCCCAGGGACACTCTGCTCATGTGCAACAGGTGTGCGACAGCCCACAGCAGCCTGAGCCCCGGCCACATCGCATGCCTGCACAGGGCGGCCATCCTGGAAAGGGGCCCCGTGGCCGTCTACATGACCTCAGCCTGGTGAGCCACGGCCCAGCCCCGGGTGACTGGCCTTGTTACAGCGTGACCTGTCCACCCAGCCACCACCCGCTCTCAGTGGCCTTGAGACAAGTCTCATAACCCAGGCCTGACTGGCGGGAGCACTGTGAATGCATACTTCAGACGGCCTGCTTAACTATACCTTGAGCAGTTCCTTCCCGGGGCGTGGAGTCAAAGCTGAGGCGTCTTCCCCGGGCACGTGCCCGAGGCACTCAGGCGCTTGTGTGATGTGCTTGAAGACAGAGGCTCTGTCTGGAGCGAGGTGCGTCTTGTGCCAGAGCCCTAGAGGTAGGAACAGCCTCCCAGGGCCTCCGGGTTTCTCTTCCTAGAACTGTTCATGACACCCCTCTTGTCATCCAAGTGGGGACAAGACAGGGCCTCATTGGGTCAGAGTTCCCTGCTCAACCCCGTGCTGTTTGTTAAGGGGTGCAGCTCCTGCCTGCAGAGAGCAGGATGAGGAGGCGCCTCCTACCTCCCCAAGACACCAAGGACGGGGGACACAGGCTCCCACTGCTGAAGGTCAGGCAGACACATCCTCCGCAGTGAGGACCTTCCAGGGTGAGGAAGGGACCCGTTGGACCCAGTGTTTCATTCTTCTTCCATCACGCCTCCTGGGTGAGTCTCCCATCTCTGGGGTTTGCACTTTACAATTTTAATCCCAAGTCTGCTCAGGAAGGGGGTTGGGGACCCTGGTTTGTCCCTGGTCAATGTGAGCTGACCGCTGTGCCAGGCTCTGTGCTGGTGGAGCAGAAAGCAGAAAGTTAGGGCAGTGTGCTCCCAGCCGTCAGAGCTGGGAGGTTGGACAAGAGGGAAGTAAGGGAAATTGGCCCCCAAAATATGCAACCACAAGCCAAGGCATGCCTAGAGCCCCCTGAAGCTGGAAGAGGCAGCAAGGTTCTTCCTCCCCAGTGTCCAGAGGGAGTGCAGCATCTTACTTTGCACATCTGAACTGCAATAGAATACATTTCTGTTTGATTTTTTAAAGCCATACAGTTGGTGGCAGTTTGTCATGGTGGCCTAGGAAACCCATCAGAGATCAATAACCAAATGACTGCATGTTTATAGAAAAGCCCACTGTCCTGAACTCACATTCTTCACAGGGGCTGTCAGGCCTGGGGTGCAGCACCCACCTCGTTCTGAGACCAGCCACCTTCTCGGCACCACCTGGGGACCCCACGAAGAGACAGACTCAGGTGGGTCCTGGCCCAGATAGGAGGGGGTGGGCAGGAGCATCCAGTCCTTCTGGGGAGACCAGGCCTGAGAGGTGGGACTAGCCCCTGGCCCACATGGTGCACAGCCCTTGCTCCCCCAAGGGGGTCTGCTCTCCTTCTGTGATCTCCTTCTGTGGTGCACGCCTATGTTCTTGCAGCAAGATATTTAACCGAACAGGAGGAAAGAGAGCAAAGCAGAAATGTTCCTCTTGCACACCCTCCTCCTGCCTCCTGCCCGCCTTGGAGAGACCCCTTCCACCTCCATGCTGGAGCCGGTCCCACAGCACCCAAGCATAGCTGGCTGGTCCTCACAAATGCAGGCACATGAGAGGGGATTGTTTGCAAATCAGTAAAAACATTTTGATGCTTTGCTGTACCAGCTGTTACCAGTCTGCCTGCCTCAATATCCTGGTCATTTCCCCAGGACACGGGGTGGGGTCACCTCCCCTTACTGATGAGCACTTAGGTGGTCTCTGATTCTCAGGAATGGTGCCTTTGTATGTTGTGCACATTCAGACGCGTTTCTTCATGATGGTTCACTAGACGTGGGGTCACTGGTCAACCCCATTTTGGTAGATTTTGTCACTTGTCTTTCAAGAAGCTATGCTGATTTATATTCTCCCCAGCAGTAAGAAGGTGCTGCTCCTGTGTGCTCATTCTCTGGCACCCAACATGATCAATCTTTTAGGTTTCCCACACTATCAGGTAAAAAAAGGGTAAATCTCACCATTTCATTTCCCTGATTCTTGGTGAAGGTGAGCGTGTCTAGTCTACTGAGAGTCTGGGTTCTTCTGCCCTCAGCTGCTCACACTCTGTATGTAATTTACCTCTTGTTGCTGATACATGGGTGCTCTTTATATATTATGGATATTAATCATTTCTATTCAAAGACCCAGCTTTTATTTTCCCAGGTTGTTACTGTCTTTTTAGCCCTGTTTATGGTGACTTCTTTTTAAAATCCAATACAGAAAGTTTCTTTTTTATGGCTTCAAATATTTCAGTATTTTCTTTATATCTTACAGGCTCGGGTCTGTTCCAAAAGTTTTAGAAATGTCAATGTCCTATATTTTAAGGTCTTTATGCTTTTCTTAAAAAGTAAGTTCATTTTTTAAATTTTACTAGAATTTATTTTTGAGTTGAACATGGAGTATGGGCTTCCCTGTGGCTCACCGATAGATTTCACCTGTCAATGCAGGAGAGGAGGATTCAGTCCCTGGGTGAGGAATCCCCTGGATAGGAAATGGCAACCTACTCCAGTATTCTTGCCTGGGAAATCTCACAGACAGAAGAGCCTGGCAGGCTAAGTCCACGGGGTTGCAAAGAGTCAGACACGATTTAGCAGCTAAACAGCAACAACACAGAATGGGATACATTTAACTTAACATTTTGCTTTGTTACCAATCATCCAAAGACAAATTCTTGAATAACTCTTCCTGCCCTCAGTAATTAAGATAGCACCTCCTGCTACAGTGAATTCCCATGTACACAAGTCCTGTTTCTGGACTTTTTGTCCTTTCTCCTTCATCTGCTGCTCCTTTCTGCACCATCACTGCTCTGCCAGAACCCTTGAAGCTTCTTGTGGTGAAATTCCTCCACCTCTTCCTGTCATCCCCAGTCCTCTTGGGTCTCCTGGCCCTTCCCAGCTTCTGTCCCCCATCAGTACCACCTGCATGACCCCTGGGAAGGCCCAGATTCAACCTACCTTGGTGCCATGTAAAGAACCTGGGCGGGGACTCATAAGTGATGGGTACTCCACCTGGGGATGAATTCATCCTGGAAAGAACAGCTCTGGTGGAATGTTACTCCAGATTTTATAACAGGGGCTCAGATCACGTGGACAGCTTGTCCTCCGTCACTGGCATTGTGGTGCTGGGGCCAGGACCCAAATGTCCCCAAAGGAGGGAATCAGCAAATTCCATAACCCAGCACAGCCCTCCTGCAAGACACCCCTGCAGAGCTCTTTGTACATGGTTCTCTTTGATAATCCCCACTTTACGATGAGAAGAATGAGGCTCAGAGCAGGTGGATGGCTTTCCAAGGGTCCCAACTAGAAAACAATGCATTCAGATTCAAACCTGCAAATGTCAGATATTTGAGGCTGGCTCTTGACCACTGGACACCACTTTGTGGCATCAGGTCAAGGCCCAGGAGAGGCCGCCCAGCCTCTGACCCTGACCTGGTTGGGTGAGCAGAGCAGAGCACAGTTCTGTATAAACAGACATGGGAGGGAGGCTCAGGGGCTGTGGTCACCCAGCCCAGCTGCCCACTGGGATGGAAATGAGGCCCAGAAGACTGCCTGCTGTCAGGGCTCCTGCGGAGGGTATAGTCTGGGCCCCAGCCCGGTGCCTCTCCTTTGTCCTTAGAATCGAGTATGTCTTCGACCAAGATGCCCGCAGCACTGGCTTTGAACCATGAGGGCCCGGTCCTGGCCTGTCTGAAGGGCGTGGCAGTGCTCCTTGTCCATGTGGGCTCTGGGAGGCTGTGGACAGGTGTGTGACAAGTGACCAGGACGGGGTGTCCCCACTGCCCAGGGAGAGTGCGAGCATCTCCACGACCCCATGGGACTTTGGAGCACAAATGCACAGTGGTGTGGTGAGGAGCAGGGCTGGCAGGGGAGACCTCTCTCTTGTCTCTTCTGCCTCAGTACCCTAGCTCACTGACAATCAGCAAGGACAGACCTCTGCGGCACCTTCCGGTGAAATCCAACGCAAACCCCAGCCCCTCTCTGCCAAGGAAGAGGCTTCACTCCTGCCCTGGCTAAGGTGTTTGCTCCTGCAATCAATTTTTCAGCTCCTGCACAGCCCCAAGCCTGAAGTAACAGGACTCTTATTGAATCATGCCCTCAGAATCGCACTTATTGGATAAGTGGGAGCCAGACAACTCTCCCTGTCTGCTCCCTGCCTCGCTCACAGAGGCTCCAGTTCAGATGTCACCCAGGGACTGGCTACACAGGGACAGCCCTGTACACTGGCCATGGGACCAGAGCATCTACGGCAGGGACCACCAGTTCATCACTAAGTCACTGGGCTCAAACCAGCGTTACTGCCTGCATGGTGCTCAGTCCATGGCAAGATGACTACCACCACACTTACCTGTCCGCTGCACCTCCAACTGCCCTCACCTGCCCACTACAGCCCCCCCACTGCCCTCACCTGCCCACCCTTACCTGCCCACTGCACCCCCCACTACCCTCACCTGCCCACTGCACCCCCCACTGCCCTCACCTGCCCACTGCACCGACTACCATGGCATGTGTGTGATCTCTACCCCACTGTCTATAGACTGGCTCTCACCTCTCCTGCCATCCCTGTCTGTTACTCTTTTGTTATGATCTAACACTATTTTGCATGCTTCTTAACTAAAGAATAGATAACAAAGTTGTGAGACATTCACACAATGGAATGTCTACAATGGCTGCTACTCAACAATAAAATGAAACAAACTATTGATGTGTTCAACAACAATAAAGGGGCCGCAAAACATGTTGAGTGAAAAGCCAGAGACACAAGCGAACTGATTCCATTTACATAAAGACCAACAGTTGCAACTGGTACATGGCAGCAGAAATCATATCAGTGGTTGCTTCTGAGGGTAGAGGAGAAAGAAACACCAATCAATATGACGGAGACTCAGAGCCGTTAGAAAAGTTCTGTGTACAATCATCAAATCTCAAAGTGGACTCTTCAGGTTTCTATACTTTATTTTATATATCTTTTTTTAATTGATTTTTGTTTTTTAGTTTGTTTTGCTTTACAATACTGTATTCATTTTGCTATACATTGACATGAATCAGCCACGAGTGTACATGAACTCCCAATCCCGACCCCCACCTCCCCCCTCCCACCCCACACCTTCCCTCTGGATTATCCCCATGCATCAGTCCCAAGCATCCTGCATCCTGCATCAAACCTAGACTGGCGATTCGTTTCACCTATGATATCATACATGTTACATTGCCACTCTGCCAACTCATCCCACCCTCCCCCTCTCCCACAGAGTCCAAAAGGCCGTTCTATACATCTGTGTCTCTTTTGCTGTCTGCATTATCATTATCATTGCGGCACTGTTTATAATAGCCAGGACATGGAAGCAACCTAGATGTCCATCAGCAGATGAATGGATAAGAAAGCCGTGGTACATATACACAATGGAGTATTACTCAGCTATTAAAAAGAATACATTTGAATCAGTTCTAATGACGTGGATGACACTGGAGCCGATTATACAGAGTGAAGTAAGCCAGAAAGAAAAACACCAATACAGTATACTTACACATATATATGGAATTTAGAATGATGGTATTTTATATATCTTATAGCTCAGTGATGATAATAAACCCAATCAGTGCAGTCCTGAAAAAGCTCATGAGTTGGAGAAACTTGCACATTTAAGCATGATGGAGCAGGTGGTACAGGGTAACCCCTTTCACCACCAACAATCATAAAACTTGTCAAGATAAAAGAAACAGCTCTTCTGGGCAGCGGGCAGCAAGCATTGCAGGAAGGGAGGGGAGGGACTCTTCCAAGATGAGGCCCAGCAGTCTGCCTGGGGATGGTTTCCAACCATAGCCTGGAGAGCTGGTTCTAAGAAGGGCACGAGTTCGCCTGAAGCCACTGGAATCTGTGGACCAGGGAGATCTGTAAAGAGGGGACCCCAGGAATGCCACAACTCTGGGGCAAGGACCAAGCCCTACTCTAGACTTACCGGATAGAGCCTGTAACAAGCCCCGAGACAAGGCTGCAAGGTTTAGAGTTTACAGGTTATGTCCTTCCGAGGTAGAAGGGCTTGAGATACACCATGTGCGTCCTCGGACTTGCACTAATGATTCACACAAGCAAGTTTGCACAAAGGTCAGGTCATCAGCCTGCAGCTGAATGCCTGCCAAGTGAGAGCCAAGTCTCATCTGAGAAGGAAAACAGAACCGAAAGTCTCTACCACCAAGAACCCATAGTGGCTGAAATACAATCAGGAATCACTGGACAAAGCAAAGGAGTAGAAAAATGTGATTCCTGGTGAGTAAAAGTGAATCAGTCAGTGGAAGTTGAACTTGGAGACAGCCCAGTGCTGGGTGCAGCAGATAAAGGGTTTAAGGCAATTATTATAAATTTATGCAGGAAGAAATCTTCAAAGAATTAAAGGAAATATAATCTTATGAGTGAACAGATAGGTAATCTCAGCAGAGAAATGGAAACTGTATATAAAAAAAAAAAAGAACCAAGGGAAATTCTTGAGTTGAAAGTTACAATTGCTGAAGTGAAAAATTAACTGAAAGAGCTTTAAAGGAGATTTTCGATGTCAGGAAAGTCAGCGAATTTGAGAACAGATCAATAGAAATTATCCAACCTGGAGAACAAAGGAGGGGAAAACTGAAGAAAAATGAACAGAGCCTCAGGGATATGTGGGATACTATCAAACAGTCTAACATAAAGGGGCAGAAATTAATATTTAGAGAAATGATGACTGAAAATTTCCGAAGTTTGATGAACATATCATGAGCTTTAAAAAACTTACATTGGAGAGTTTGAAAATGTCTAGAAGTAAATGGTAATAAAAATCATTCTGGGTAAACCTTAACTTTAAATGAATTTAAGCAAACAATGAAAATAATAAAAGTGAATTAAATTTTCAGTTCAAGAAACTAAAAGAACAAGGGCAAAAAATAGAAAAAGGAGAATAATAAAGATAAAAGTGGATATTTAAAAACAGAAATCAAATAGCCAATGTTTTGCTTTGCTCTTTTTTCTTTTGCAAAGAATAATAAGGTAGAACAATCTCTGACAAATTGGATGAAGAAAAGAGAGTATACAAATGAATGTATTAGAAACACAAAAGAGGAAATGCTTTGAGTTATCTCATGCCAATAAATGTGAAAGCTTGCAGATGAAGTGAGTCATCATACAAACACAAACCAGAAAAAGTCTGTACAAACATAAAATGATAAGCCATCTTCTGGGAGGAAGCCCTTTTAATGCACAAAATCAATAAAATACTAGTCTTCATATTATACAAAGAATTCCCATGTAGCTTGGAGGAAAAGACAAAATATTCCCCCCAAAAAAATAAATAAAAACAAATCAGTTTCCCGGTGGCTCAGATAAGAAAGAATCTGCCTGCAATGCAGGATATCCAGGTTCGATCCCTGGGTTGGGAATATCATGGAGAAGGGAATGGCTGTCCATTCCATTATTCTTTCCTGGAGAATCCCATGGGGTGAGGAGTCTGGCAAGCTACAGTCCATGGGAGTGCAAAAAGTCAGACACGACTAAGTGAGTAAACACACACACACACACACAATCAGCGTGGATTTCACAGGAAAGAAGATACACAAATGGCCAAGAAACTACATCAAGTAGCCTGAGAAATGCAAGTTACAACAAGGAGATGCTATTCCATTCCCAGCACCCAGGCAGGAGTCACAGCATCCCACAGGAGTGAGTGTTGGTGAGAATGTGGGGAAGTGGTGACTCTCCTGAGCTATGGTGTGAATGATGCACACTTGGGGAAGAGCTGTGCCAGGAACCACACGTCTGTGTCCGCCCAGAACAACACATTGGAGTCCAACCTTCAATTAGGAGGCACAGCATTTGAGGGCCATGAGGCCATGTGGGCGGGGCCCTCATGACCGAGATTTGTGCCCTTACATGAAGAATGCAGAAACCTCTTGCCCTCTCCACTACTGCAGACCAGGCAGAGACTCCACCAAGAACCACGTGTGCTGGCACCTTGATCACAGACTTTCAGCCTCCAGAACTGTGAGAAATAACATCTGTTGCTCAACCTATCCAGTCTACAGTATCCTGTGATATCAACCCAAGCTAAGACAGGCAAGGATGAAAAAAAGTAAGGTTGAAAGTGCATCTAGTCCCAAACCCAGCCAGTCCACACCCAGATAAACATAAGAGAAACTCACACACAGGTGCAGAAGGAGATGGCCCCAGGTCATTTCTTGTCTCATTCTATCAGAATGTGTGAGAGGAAAGAAGTAGAAAAGACCCCAGATTTATCAACAGGAGAATGGGCAGATCAACTGCAGCATGTTCACATACACGGGAGCTGAAAGGGGCAAAACAGAGCTGCATGGGGCACACACACTGATCAAAATGCAGGTCGGGTGGGAAAAGCAGAGAGCAGAGGGGTGAACACCGTATGATGCCACTGATGTGAAGGTGAAATCCTCCCAGTTAATCATGTGAGCTGTTTACAGATACATAGAGGGAAAGCAGGGAGGGGTCTCAGTGACTTCAGCGTTCAGTGACAGCCTCTAGAAGTGGCAGGAGGCAAGGTCATAATGAGACTCAAACGGTGAGAATTTAAACTGCCCGAGTGTGGGTGGTGGGGACAAAAGCGGTCATCGTTTCGTTCTATTTTGCAGTCAAATCCTTTCCCAGTGTCTGCAGCAGTAGAGCCACTGCTCACAGGCAAACTGGGGGTGAAGGAAACCAGACATGGAAGATGTGAAATGAGTGCTCCTTCAACACACAGCCCGCAGGCAGCATGGTGGCCTCTGCGGCGGGGTGGGGGGAACACTGCCATGAGGGGCCAGCAAGCCCTGGGGGTGGGACGCAGTCTCTTGATCTGTGGGTACATGTTGATGTAAAAATCCCCAGAGCAGCACACTGAAGATTTTGCTCTGCCTGTCTCACCTAGTAGGAAACGTGAGGACTAAATGTCACTTGGTACCTGGGTGGGAGCCTGGAGCAGAGAAACACAGCTGGGAAAAATGGAGCGAGGGGACAGGCATCTGGACACAGTGTGGACTTCAGTTGTTCGTTACTTATCAGCACTGGCTCCTTCCTAGGGATCAATGCACAGCACTAACAGAAGATGCTAAAGGGGGTAGGGGGTGAGGGCTCACAGGAAGACTCTGTACGTGATGCTCTAAACCCAAAACTGGCCCACAATTTCAAGCTGATTAGAAAATAAGAAGAATTGATGCTTTTGAACTGCGGTGGTGGAGAAGACCCTTGAAAGTCCCTTGGACTGCAAGGAGATCCAACCAGTCCATCCTAAAGAAGATCAGTCCTGAATATTCATCGGAAGGACTGATGCTGAAGCTGAAACTCCAATGCTTTGGCCACCTGATGTGAAGAACTAACTCCTTGGAAAAGACCCTGATGCTTGGAAAGATGAGGGCAGGAGGAGAAGGGGATGACAGAGGATGAGATGGTTGGATGGCATGAGTTTGAGTAAACTCTGGGAGTTGGTGATGGACAGGGAAGCCTCTCACGCTATAGTCCGTGGGATCGCAAAGAGTCGGACATGACTAAGTGACTGAACTGAGAAAATAAGAAAGAAGTCAGCCTGTATCACTTCCTCTGGCATGGGAGGGAAAGCTCCAGGCACTCATGAGGTCCTGAGGTCCTGTGGGAGCAGCCCCTCACTTTCCTGGTCCCTGCAGGCCCTCAGGTGGTCGTGCAAGCTCACGGGGGCCCCAGGCCCACAGCACGCTGCCTGGCCCCACAAGGAGTTGGTGTCCACAGCTGGAGGCTCTTCTGAGCACCAGCCGTTGTTCCCTGTCACTCTCGGTCTGACATGCTCGGGGTCCCCAGAGAGGCAGGGGGCCCCTGAGAGCATGGCTGGGAGCAGGCACATGAGAGGCAGGGCTGGCCCTCTCCGGGTGACCCGCCCGGGGCCGGCGGGCAAGGGGGAACCCAGCACGTCGGGCACTGGCAATGACTGTGTGTCAGGACTTGCCACTAGTGCCTCTGTGCTCACAAGAGAAGGTTCCACCGCATTCTGCAGGGCCCTCCTCTGCAGCCCCGGAGGCCACAAGCGGAGGGTCAGGACTTCTCCCTGGGTTCTTTCTCTAAGCCCCAGGCCATCGAGGCAGAGTGGGCCGCAACTGGAAGAGGGGGCAAGCCTTGCTGATGGATGCAGGAGACCCCTGCAGCCACCCAGCCCTCCTGAGCACTGCCCCTGACAGCGGCTGGGGAGACGGGTGGTCCTCTGAGCTCCCAGCGCAGCCATTAGGCCCAACACCCAGTCCAGAGGCCGCGGGCTCCTTCTGTCTCAAGAAAGGCTGAGCTGGAGTCTTAATTAACACCAGGCAGACATCATTTGTATTCCTGATGAGACCTGGAACTTTCTCCATGGAAATTTTTTTGCTTTTGGGAAAAACTCTTCAACTGGCTAATATTTTTATTAATAGATTGTATGGCTGTTAAAAATACGGTTCTCTCCCCACCAAGTGTGAGCAAGGGCAGGACAGGTGGCCACCCACGAGTCAGCAGGGAGCCCCCATGCCTGTGCGTCCGGACCTGCTGTTGATGAATCACAGGTTCTGGTGGCAGCGCACGAGGCTGGGGGTGGCTGGAGGCACAGGCCCAGGGTTGACCTCATGTGAGGTGGTTCTGGGGGCACCCCAAACAGTACCCAGACTCACTCCCAGAGCCCTCTGCCTCTCCACTACACTGAGGATGCAGACAAAATTTCTCCCCACCTCTGGACCCTGGGGCTGCCTGCATAAAGCCTCAGAGTCTGGCTCGTGCGTTCTCTACAAGGATTCTTTACCATCTGAGCCACCAGGGAAGCCCAGATGATGTTTAGAACATCATTTGCAGAGTCTTCCTGTGAACCCACACCCATTGCCCCCACTAGCATCTTCTGTTAGTGCTGTGCATTCATCCCAACCTTGGCCAGGGATGAGGGGCTTGGTTGGGACTGTCTTCTTGGAGGGGCTGCTTGAAAGTCCCCCAGTGGCCAACACTGACTAGAGCCTGGGTCTTGGACCCCGTCTAGTGCACTTGTGGGAGGTTCTGAGCCCCAGGGAAGGACAGGCCAGCTGACAGATGACATGGGAACTTGAGTCTGTTTAGGGCCAGGGTCCTGTGGGCTGAGAGAAGCTCCAGGTGGACACCAGCTGGCACTTAGGCCCTGCTCCTGCGGGGGGCAGTCTTGGCCCCGCTCAGTGGCTGCCGGCCCTGCCCATTGTCCCTGCTGGTCCAGCTCTCTATCATCCTCTCCTGGGTCCAGTGGGGTATCCAGAGTGACCACGGGCTTCCCACCTGGCCAGCAGTTCTGAAAGTGGCCAAGCCGCTGCTGAGAAGGTGAGTTTTCAATTACTGTAGCTCCGAGGCGAGGGCAATGCCTGAGCAATAATTAACAAGGTGTTTCCCTATCAGGGAGCAGGCACCCTGCCCTGGAAGGCCCTGGCTGGCAGTGGGCATCGAAAG
>SJXQ01006972.1:366326-404656 GCA_006408695.1 Aepyceros melampus | reverse complement strand
ATATGTGGTATGTATTATCATGTCTCCCTGTGTGTGGAATTTCTTCTCATTTCTTCTTCCTTCAGGAAGGCCACTGGCTTTCCCTCCTGTCGTCCAGAGCCCTTCTCCCCTTCTCCTGGCTATGCCTGCAGACCCCGCCCCACTGGGCTCTCAGTCCCCTCCCTGCCCCCATCTGACGCTGTTGACTGCACTTCACTCCAGCCTGGGGCCATCTCCTCACAGCTCTAGACACAGCTGTTAGCGCCCAATACCTGCCAGGCCCTGGTGGGGTCCTCTCTGTGGACGCATTTTGACACCTGCTCATTGGCCACATTTTCAAGGCTTGTCTAGGCCTGTCCCCAGGCAGAGAAGGGAGGGACCAGCTCCAGGAAACAGCTGGAGGAGGCATCACATTTGATCCAAGCCAGGCAAAGTATCCCCAGGGAGGGAGCTGCAAGGAGAAGACTCGGACTGGGGAGAGCTGGACCAGCCTGGGATAGGGGCTCCTTCCCTCTGCTGGCAGAAAACCGCATGGACACCTCCACTGGGGACCACCCACCTCAGGCTGAGCGGCCAGCAGCAGCCTCCTGCGTCTTTTCTTCTCCAGCTCAGGGTGGGCAGAACAGAGGCGTCCTCCCCCACACACCGCTTGTCAACCTTGGCAATGTGGTGGGCAGTGCCTGGGCTCTGGCCCTGTGGGATGCCCCTGAGAAGGTGACCAGCGCCTCGGGCCCCCGTCACCTGTTGCCCATGCCTGCACAAGGACAGCAACCCACCTCCTTCCCTGAAACCCCCACCTTCCCCGACAGGGACCAGGCAAGACAGGGGCAGGGTCCTGCCCTAGGTCACATGGGAAGAGCAAACGAGGCCCAGGTCCAGGTCCCTAGCCAGCCTGGCTAGAGGAG
Organism: Aepyceros melampus; assembly: GCA_006408695.1. Lineage (NCBI taxonomy): Eukaryota > Metazoa > Chordata > Mammalia > Artiodactyla > Bovidae > Aepyceros > Aepyceros melampus. Next base: position 403,772 of record SJXQ01006972.1, on the reverse strand, counting down.
CTGCCCGGTGCCAGGGTGGGAGGAGCAAGACATGGGGGCAGAGAGAGGCAGTCCCGTCATCTAAGAAAGCCTCCACCTGTCCTCCAAAGAGGCCGGACAGCCTGTGGCAGCTGGGCCAAAAGCCTCCTGACCTCACACAGCACGGCCTTGCCGGTCGGGTGGATGTGCTGGCTGGGAGATTTCACTCCCTAGGAACGCTGCGAGTGTGGCAGGGGGCCAAACACTGAGGTCCAGACTTGGCAGCCACAGGGTCTCGCCCCAGGAGCTGGGCAGCCTTGGCTGATGGCGTCGTTCCTCTCAAGTCTCAGTTCTCTGCAAAGTGGGCTGATAACATGGCCCCTGAGCAGTGCCACCATCGAGGCTGTAGGTGACCTTTCACAGCTGGCTACTGAGGAGGCTGAGCTCTGCTGGCGGACGTGCCCTGCCGGGGGTTGCCCAAGCCCCGAGCTGAGCACTGAGCGGCCCTAGAAAGTCACTGAGCCACTCTGACCCTCAGATCCTTTTCGATGTGGCAGAGGCTGTGCTGCTGCAGAAGCACGCGTCCCAGCCGGGTGCCTGCACCAGCAGATGCTGGAGCTCCTGAGGTCCCAGCTCCCAACCCGCCCCTTCTCGTTCAGCTGGTTCCACGTGGGGACCTCAGTCACCCTTTCCTGGAAGAGAGAACATTGGGGGAGGGAGAGAGTTAGGGAGGGTGCCCAGGGACTGACACAAACCCAACCCCTACACCAAGGACCAAGTGGGATCCACGTGAGAATACACCTCACCTTGTCCAAGTGCGCCCAGAGTGGAAATCCTGCTCCTCCCTGTAGGCCCACTCCTTCTTCCGCCCTCCCCCAGCCTCCCTGAGACAAGGACGAGGGCACAAGGCTGCACCTTCCACCCAGCCTCAGCAGGGGTGCCCCTGCAGTGCCGCTATCTGCTCTGAGCCTCTGAGGCCTAAATTACCCAGCAAACGGAGATGGATGGCAGGGCCTTCCTGGCTCAAATTGATTCTCCACTCGGCACTGGCGGCGTCTCCTCTCCCTGGTGATCATTGAAAAACGCTTTTTTCTCTATCTAATGGCCCAATTCACCAGCTCCTCGATAGGAAGCAAAGATGTATATCTAATCATGGATTAATGGGAATGGAGTGGGAGACAGAGGCCAGTCCAGAGTCGGCCTGAGGCATGGGAAGGGGGCAGGGGGCACAGTGCTCTGCTATGGGGCTCCCCCACCCCTTGCAGCCCTGGAGCCTCTCCCAGGAGGAGTCAGCAGACGTCAGCAGGGCTGGGGCCAAGCAGGAAGTCAGGGCATGAGTGTCTCCTTGGGGACACGTGGCCTCACTGCTTTAATCAGGCAGGTGCAGTCCGTGAAATGAATATGCTTAAACTGTGAATGCATGGAGATCTGCAGGGCCTGTCTGTTTCTCTCCTGGTTTTGCTTAGGTGAAATAGAGGCACAAATAAGAAAAATTATCTTTCCAAGGTCACATAATATGCAAGGAGTGGCAAGGAGCCATGGCAGGAAGCCACCTTTGACTTCAGTTGTGCCACACTGACGCTCCATCACCTGGAGCAAGTCACATACTCTTCTAGCTCACTGTGACCTCACATGGAGCAGATGGACACTGAGGCCTCAAAGAGACTGGTTTCTGTGCAGCTGTTTCCAGAAGATGCATATCAGGATCAATTCAGTTGCTCAGTCATGTCTGACTCTTTGTGACCCCATGGACTACAGCATGTGAGGCTTCCCTGTAACTCATGTCCATCGAGTTGGTGATGCCATCCAACATCTCACTCTCTGTCGTCCCCTTCTCCTCCTGCCCTCAATCTTTCCCAGCATCAGCGTCTTTTCCAATGAGTCAGTTCTTCACATTAGGTGGCCAAAGCATTGCAATTTCAGCTTCAGCATTAGTCCTTCCATGAATATTCAGGACTGATCTCCTTTAGGATGGACTGGTTGGATCTCCTTGCAATCCAAGGGACTCCCAGGAGTCTTCTCCAACACCACAGTTCAAAAGCATCAATTCTCCAGCACTCAGCTTTCTTTATGGTCCAACTCTCACATCCATACATAACTACTGGAAAACCATAGCTTTGATTAGACAGATCTTTGTCAGCAAAGTAATGCCTCTACTTCTTAATATGTTGTCTATGTTGGTCATAGCTTTTCTTCCAAAGAGCAAATGTCTTTTAATTTCATGGCTACAGTCACCATCTGCAGTGATTTTAGAGCCCACGAAAGAAAAAGTCTATCGCTGTTTCCATTGTTTCTCCATCTATTTACCATGGAGTGATGGGACTGTATGTCATGATCTTTGCTTTTTGAATGTTGACTTTTAGGCCAGCTTTTTTGCTCTCCTTTTGCACTTTCATCAAGAGGCTCTTTGGTTCTTCTTTGCTTTCTTCCATAGGGTGGTGTCATCTGTGTATCTGAGGTTATTATTGATATTTCTCCTGGCAGTCTTGATTCCAGCTTGTGCTTCATCCAGCCCCGCACTTCTCATGATGTGCTCTGCATATAAGTTAAATAAGCAGGGTGACAATATACAGCCTTGACATACTCCTTTTCGATTTGGAACCAGTCCATCGTTTCATGTCCGGTTCTAACTGTTGCTTCTTGACCTGCATACAGATTTCTCAGGAGGCAGGTCAGGTGGTCTGGTATTCCCATCTCTTTCAGAATTTTCCACAGTTTGTTGTGTTCCACACAGTCAAAGGCTTTGGCATAATCAATAAAGCAGAAGTAGATGTTTTTCTGGAACTCTCTTCCTATTTCTATGATCCAATGGATGTTTGCAACTTGATCTCTGGTTCCTCTGCCTTTTCTAAATCCAGTTTGGACATCTGGAAGTTCTCAATTCACGTAATGTTGAAGCCTAGCTTGGGGAATTTTGAGCATTACTTTGCTAGCATGTGAGATAAATGCAATTGTGCAATAGTTTCAAGACTCTTTGGCATTGCCTTTCTTTGGGATTGGAATGAAAACTGACCTTTTCCAGTCCTGTGGTTACTGCTGAGTTTTCCAAATCTGCTCCCATGCTGAGTGCAGCACTCTCATAGCGTCATCTCTTAGGATTTGAAATAGCTCAACTAGAATTCTATCACCTCCACTAGTTTTGTTTGTAGTGATGCTTCCTAAGGCCCACTTGACTTCACATTCCAGGATGTCTGGCTCTAGATGAGTGATCACACCATCATGATTATCTGGGTCGTGAAGATCTTTTTTGTATAGTTCTTCTGTGTATTCTTGCCACCTCTTCTTAATATCTTCTGCTTCTGTTAGGTCCATCCCGCTTCTGTCCTTTATTGTGCCCATCTTTGCATGAAATTTCCCCTTGGTATCTCTAATTTCCTTGAAGAGATCTCTAGTGTTTCCCATTCTATTGTTTTCCTCTATTTCTTTGCATTGATCACTGAGAGATCATTGATCTCTCCTTGCTATTCTTTCAAACTCTGCACTCAAATGGGAATATCTTTCCTTTTCTCCTTTGCCTTTAGTTTCTCTTCTTAGCTATTTGTAAGGCCTCCTCAGACAACCATTTTGCCTTTTTGCATTTCTTTTTCCTGGGAATGGTCTTGATCACTGCCTCTGTACAATGTCACGAACCTCCGCCCACAGTTCTTCAGGCACTCTATCAGATCTAATCCCTTGAATCTATTTGTCACTTCCACTGTATAATAGTAAAGGATTTGATGTAGGTCATTCCTGAATGGTCAGTGGTTTTCCCCACTTTCTTCTATTTAAGTCTGAATTTTCCAATAAGGAGTTCATGATCTGAGCCACAGTCAGCTCTGTCTTGTTTTTGCTGACTATATAGAGCTTCTCCATCTCTGACTGCAAAGAATATAATCAATCTGATTTTGTATTGACCATCTGGTGATGTCCGTGTTTAGTCTTCTCTTGTGTTGTTGGAAGAGGGAGTTTGCTATGATCAATGTGTTCTCTTGGCAAAACTCTGTTAGCCTTTGCCCTGCTTCATTTTGTACTCCAAGGCCAAATTTACCTGTTACTCCACGCATGTCTTGACTTCCTATTTTTGCATTCCAGTCCCCTGTGATGAAAAGGACATCTTCTGGTGTTAGTTCTAAAAGATCTTGTAGGTCATCATAGAACCGTTCAGCTTCCTTTGGCATTAGTGCTTGGGACATAGACTTGGATTACTGTCTATGAAGTAATGGATCATATAATTCCCAGTTCTAATAACAACAATTCTAATAACAAGGATCGGATGGTGGTGATGGTGATGCTAGGATGATAGTGACAGTAATGGTGGTGACGGTGGTGGTGGTGATGATGGGTGAGGTTGGTGATGGCGGTGTTGATGATAGTGGTGATAGTGATGTTGCTGGTGCTGATGGTGGGGACGATGGTAGCCATGGTGATGGTGATGAGGATGAGGGTGACTTTAATAGTGACAGCCCTGACTGAGCACTTGGCTAGGCAATGTGCTAAAGGTGTCATGTTCTCCGTCCCGTTCAGTCCTCATCTTCTGCAGCACTCACTATCAATAGCCCCATTTTCTGGATGCCAAAAGGAACATTTGGAGTCACACGGCCCTCGGGCACAGCTGGGGCAGGATTCATTCTCCAGTTTCCAGAGCTCCCCCAGGTTTTACTTCCCACCCCAGCACATGTCAGTCCTCTAACTGGCTCCCTTACGAGCTGCCTGCTAATCTTGGCAGTGCTTTAGTGCCTTTCATTGTAGTCCCCAGCAAGCAGTGCTGCACATCTGCTAATTACATGTTTTATTGTCTCCTTTGCCATTAAATATTGTCTGCACCTACCATTAAGCAAATGCACCTCCTGCATGGATTTATCCTCTCCTGAACTCTGGCCTGCAGGACCCCTTCAGAGTTTGCAGTTGGGGGGCCAACCAGGGTCCTAGCCTTGGAGCGCACCTTTCTCTCTGTCCTCCGGGCTAGGCCATCAGCTGCACCAGCCCCCAAGCCAGTCACATGACACCAGCCCACCCTCCTCACCCACCCCAGGCAACTTTAAACAGCAGACTGCTCATGCCACTCCCCTCTACAAAGCATCTTCAGGGTCTCCACGACATCGGCCACACTCCCGGCATCTGAGCCCTTTTCCCATGAACTGACCCGCATTTCCATCAGCGTGGCTTCATCCTCGCAAGGCCAGCAGCTTGCCTGCTGGAATCTCTGCCCGTGATGCCTCTAGGGCCCGGGGCTGGGCCTGGACAGAAGCTCCCTGCCCTAGCACCCCAGGCCTCCATCACTCTCCATGGATCACTTAAACTGTCAGCCCCTCCTCCCCAGGACCCTCCTCATGACACTGCCTCCAGAGTTTTCTGCTCTGCTCCCTGGAACTCACACATGGTAAAGAAGTCACCTGCATCTTCAGACCTTGGCCTCTTGGGTGACAGGCCTTCTTGGACGGGCCCTTCTCACCTTCCTCGCATCTGAATTGCTGAGGTTTATCCCAAGCAGAAAAGTCCACCCCTCCCGTGATGACTGCTCACCTCCTCCTTGCCACCATCACCTCACTGACAGGAGGTCCTAACACCCGGGGCCTGGGTTTGTCTCCATGGAGCCTCCTGCCATCGTTTGGTGTACCTTTAGTATCTAACTGGAGTGATCTCTGCTCCTCCTCTCCCAGGCAGCCTGTCACCTTCTTGAAACCTCAGCTATGGGATCCCACCTCTGCCCCAGCCTCCCAGCAGCCAGTCCGTGGGCCCTATCCCTCCCACACACCAGACTTGGAGTCTGACGACACCTCCTGGCTCTTGACCCTTTGATTGTCTCCAATCCACCAGCTCTGGCTTGCTTCCCGGACCTCCCACGCCAAGACTGTGTCCACACGCCTGCTGAGCCTGACCTCGGCCATGGCCAGCCTTCTGTCTGGCCTCCCACTGCACCTGCCGGGGAACCCAAACCAGACCCGGCCACTCGGTCTGCTCCATGCCCTTCCCAGCCCACCACCTGTCCCAAGGGACTGCCCACAAGCTGGGCTGCTGCCCATGGAGCCCTGTGCCCTCCTGACCCTCCTCCAGGCCCCTCTCTCTGCCCACAGTGGTGATTTTAAGTTCCTACATGGTGTACACATTGCGGAAACTTCCATCTGAGACTTGCAGCCACTGACACAGCTCTTCTTCCTAGTGAGAATACGAGGTGCATAGCCACGCACCCTCGGATGTCCCCATCCACCCCCTGGACACAGTTCTGCAGCAGTAGGTCAGCGTGTCCTCCGCCTCCGGTCTCAATCCCAGCCGTGGTTTGGCAACTCTCTTAATGTTTCCCTTAGGAAGGAAACTGCTAATCTGACGCGTGCTCCTTGCACGGCATGAGAAGGAGAAATCCCATGCCTCGACCCCACCCTCCTCACATCGGCCACATTGCGGGTTTCCTGTCATAAGGCTGAGAGGGAGCTGTGCTTGCCACTTCTCCACTTGGTTTTCTCGAATGATGACCCCACAGCCTTGGGTTTGAGGGGCATGGAGATGAGGCTTCCTTTGGGTTCTCTCTGCTGTGTCTACAATTCAGAAAAACTAAAGGACCAAGCCGATGAAATGAGATCTCAGGAGGTACCTGCTTGTCTCTGTCCTTGGCCACTCCTATGCCTGTGCTCAGGCTGTCCAGGGAGCTTGGGTGCAGGAATGGCTTGAGTTACAGGGAAGTTCATGCTTCCGTGGGCAGCATGTTTGCCAGCACCATGGATGGGGCCGGTCCCCTTGGCACTGTCCGCGGGCTGTGGGGATGAAAGTAGGCAACACCCTATTCCGGGCATGTCGTCTCCATCCCTGCACAGCTGGGGTTCTTGTCTTCAAAGCAGCAGTGCCCAGTGCTAAGGAAGCAGGGGCCCCTGCCATCCGGTCCCCGTCCACTGCCCCAGCCTTGAGTCCCACTCTCTGAGCCGCAGACATGCCTTCTCCTCCAGGCCAGCAGCCCAGCCCTGCACAGGCCCCCCATGGCTGGGTGGCCCGGGCTCCCCTCCCATTGCCTCTTGGCCCCACCTCCTCAGGACACCTTATCTTAGGGTCCGGCCCAGAGCTCCCCGACCCCGTGCATCCCTCCCACCACGCTGGAGTCCTACAGGTCACGGCCCCACCCAGACTGCTCAGCCTCCCGGCTCCCACAGGGAGCTCACAGCAGTCATCAGGCTCCTGACCCCCATGGTCCGCACACCTGGAGGACAGGTGGGGTGACGCCGGCCCGCCCACCGGGCAGGCATTTGTAGTCAGCGAAATGGGGGACCGGGAGTCTTTGCAAGCTGCCTTTATCTTTTTCATAACACATTTTTTTAAAATGACTAAGTCAATATTTGTTCAATGCAGAACACTTGGGAAACAAACAATGGAAGGAAAAATTACCCGTAATTGCACAGCGCAGAGATAAACACCGCTCGCTTCGGAGACGGCGTCTTCTCTTCTTCTGCCGCCTCCCTCGCTCCCCTCTCCTCGCACATGTATCAAAAGCAGGATCTTCTGTGTGCCTGCTCACATACAGACACACACGCACACTCACACGCACACACGGCTGCTCCATCCGCCACGCTCCCCACCTCCCCACGGCAGCTGCACAGCAGTTCTGTTCATCCCCCTCGGCCTCCATCTCTCAGGCACAGGCTGTGCTCCCCTCTCGTCCCTCTGCCTGGAGTCTCCAAACCACTCCTGCCTCCGCGGGCCCTTCTGCAGCCCGCCTTCCTCCTGGAGGGATTGACCAGCCAGCATCCTCCAGCAGTTCCTGTTGCTCCGCCATGAAGCCCCGACCTGCCCACCAGGCCTCCGGCAATCCCTGCAGCCGCCATCTGCCCACCCTCTCCACACAGAGCCTTGCTGTCTTGTGGGGCTCCTGCCAGCCCCCTCCCTTCACTGCCTTCGCTCAGCCCCCTGGTCCCCACTGTACTGTACCCCCCACACTCCCACAGGGCAGCTCAGAAGTCTCCTGGAGGCCACAGGGCCTTTGTGTCCACTGGCCTTAGAGCTCTAGCCTGGACGCTCCGGCGACCCCTGACCTCAGGCTCACCAGGTTTTGGCTCCTAATGGAGCACTTTGCATTTTCCGAGTGAAGGACAAATCTGTGAATGAATGAATGAGTGAGTGAGTGAAATACCTGGAATCAGTCAGCATACTCTTGGGGGTCGTAGAAGGGGTCACCCTGATTCCCTCCAGAAACGCTAACGTCATTCCTCCATCTACTGACCCTGGACATGCCAAGCAGGCCAACCTGCACTTCCCCCTGAGCAGAATCTCGTTTTCATGTCTGCGAGTTGTTGGGTAGGGTTTCACGTGTCCCCACGGAAATGCGCGGGCTTTCTGTAATCAGTGATGGAAACCCTTTTACATTTGCCTACTGGCCATCCATACTCCTTCATCCGTGACCTTCTGATTCACACTCCTGTCTCTGCTTGACGCCTTTCTTGTTTATTTATGATAATATTTTAGGTCATTAGCTCACTCACCCTTTGAATAAACAGGGGTTGTGAAATAGTCTCCCTGGTGCTGTTTGTTTCTAATGGTGTTGAAGTTTTCGTTTGAGTAGTGACCACATAACACTTGGTGGTTCTCCTAATGAATTTCACCCTGGTGCTCCAGTTAGACCTCAGCTCAGGAGGAGATGGGCCAGAAACCAGGCGGGCCAGCTGAACAAAGAAACCACGGGCGGGATACCTCTATCACGATCAGGCTAGCCTCTGGGAATTCTGTTTCATCTGTATCTTTACAATGTCTCCTAAACTGTGCAACATGTTCCTTTCTAACTTTGATTTTGTTTTTCCCCTCCCCTTTGGAAAAGTTGAGAGGCAGGCGTTCCAATTCATGAAGCCTCCTACACGTGTTTTAAATTTCATTTTCAAGCTACAATCCAAATCAGAACACACATTCATTCAAATGCACTTTCCTGCCCACTTATTTCTCCAGCTTCCTGGGATTTTTAGTTCCGCCAATCCTGGAGACTTCTGGGATCAGTGAGTTCTCCAGGATATATGTATTCATTTACTATAACAGAGGCTTATGGACTGGGCAGCTTAAACAATGGAAATTCATTTCCTCACCAGCTCCAGAGGCCAGAAGTCTGAGATCCAGGGCTGGTGTCCTCCTAGGCATCTTTCCTGGGCATCCAGGCAGCTGTCCTGGTTTCATGTCCTCATGTGACAATTGGGGTTTTCAGACAAAAGAATTATCCTTCCAGTTCATTAGAAGCTTTCTGAGAACACTTTTACTATATATGATTATAAACCTGAGAAGACACACATTTTTTGTCTTCTTAGACCAACCACAAGCTATTGGTTGAACTGTGACTCTCTGGTCTACATCAGACTCCAGGAGCCAGTAGGAGGAAGGGTGGGTTTGGAGCCAGGTCAGGATTCACCATGTCACTTGGGGTGTCTGTCTATAAAGTGAGGTGATGATGACCCAGGGGTGGGGGCTGTATTGTGGACTAGTTGGGGAGCTACTGGAAGCCATTGGTTCAGGGCCACAGAGGAGCCCAGCAAAGGCTATGTTCTTCCCAAGTAAGAATATTTTCATTTTGATTTAAGACATGTACTCATTAAAAGCAAACAATGCGGCCAGGACTCAAGAGCGGAGAAAGGGCCCCCAGATGTTCACCTGGATCCCCAGAAGCAAGGACTGAAACCAACTTCCCATGGACACACACTTGCCTGTCTGTGCCACGGACCCCGGCAGAGCCCACCTCGTCCTTCTGGGGAAACAGCTAGAGGACATGTCACCGCCCCCTCACTTGGCCAGCAGAATATGAGTGGCGACACATGCCTCCTGCAGACCCAGCCCTTCAAACCCTCCCCAGGAGCCCATCGCCTGTCACCAGGCATCCTCCGCCCTCTGGTTGAATGGCATGGATGAGGCAGCCCAGAGGAGGGGGGAGGCCCGAAATGGAAGGAACCCCTGGTCCACCGTGTGGCGCCTGATCCACTCAGCAGACACCATGAGCAATTCACATCAGGGAGAGATAGACCTTAGTGAGATCTGGGTGTCTTTGTTACAGCAGCTGACCTACCCTGACCAATACACCAGATGATATTTAAACAGAACTTTCTGTCCTGTAACTCTTCTTTTTTAAAAACCCATATTCATATCGTTCTATTCTAGCAAGACAGTTTGCACCATTTATTAAAAAAAAAAAAAAAATGGCTCCAGAGTAGGTATGTTAGTGACAGGTACAGATGAGGCCTCTCACAGAGGCTGAAACGTAAGGGTCTCATCTCACTGATTAACAGACAGAGCTGTCCAGAGTTCACTCTGCAATTCAAACATGTGAGCAAGGACCCAAGATTTGTCTTTCCAAATTGCCATCCTCAGATTTTTGGCCTTTGTCCTTGGCTCTTTTCCTTCTTTGTTAGATTCCAGGTCCTCATTTTTTCTTTCTTTTTTTGTAATTTACTTTCTCATTTACCTGGAGTACATCCTCAAGTCACTTCTCTTGAGGAGTCAAATGAAAGTTTGTATGAAAGTTTGTTTGCATGTATGAAAATGTCTCTTCCCATGTGTCCACTAGTTTGGCTGTGACTAGCACTTCATCAGAATCCTAGGGGCTTGGCTATGGTTTCTGAAAGCGGCGGCTGATCAGAGAACACGCAGGTTGTTTCATTTCTTTGCAGATGGCGTGTTTCCCTCTCTGGAAATGTTGGGGATTTTTCTATCAACGGAGTTATGCAAGTTGATGGTAACCTGTCTCACTGTGGCTCTTTTTTGATTCATCCTGCTTGGTGCTGTGGGAGGCCCTTGCAGTGTTGAGGTTCTGTTTTTCTTGGAGCTCAGCGATTCCCTGCATTATTGATTCGTTCTCCCCTCCACTTCCTCTGGTTTTGTTTCCGGCTGTTGGCCTCCTGGAGGCTTTCTTCTCTGTCCTTTATCCACTTGCTCATAATTCCAATCTCTCTTCTTGGCGCTTTACTCACTCTGCTTTCTCATCCTCTGTTGTTTTTCTAGGGGTGCAATCGTACTTTGGACTCTGCTTGCTCGGATTTTCTGACCGTTCCCCTTTCAAAGCATGCTGATTTTTTATTTTGCAGTTATAATGTCCTCTCAAATGTTTCTGCTTACGTTAACTGGAGTATTTCTAGTGTACTTTTCACTTGGTTTGCTCTGTTTCCTCTGATCTTCATTTTTTCGGTGCATTTATCTTCATCTTTCTCTGGCTCTCCTCCCTGCCTGGCGATGCTATCTGCCTAGTCACATGGTGAAGGGACAAGTGAGGATGCTGGGGTGGACCCCTCTGCTGTTGGTTAACAGGACTTGCTTTTCTACTCACCCCCCCACCCCCAGATAACTCTGACTTTGGGCTTTGTGGGGAGTGGGAGGACTGTGGCAGCTGGCAGATTCTCTATAGAGTGTGGAAGCCTGGACCCCCTCTTTCATTCTGGGGTTCACTGTCCCTGTGGGCCTCACCCCATAGCCTCAGTGATGAGCCATCCGGTCGTCCCTGTGCCTGTGCTTCTGCTCCCACGGGTGGGGAGGGCGAGGGTCTGCTGAGTGGGCTTGCCCCACTTATGACTCATCACGACCTCTATTTTCAGCCTGGCTCCTCACCCCGGCCCACCCACACCTGCTGCCTCTGGGTCCCAGGCCCCTCCTCTGTGCCGGGGGAGGACTCTCAGCATGTCTGCTGCCAGGATCCGGGCTCCAGCCCCCTCCTCTTTTATAGGTCCGCTCACACCCCTGCGAGTTCTGTTTCCTGGAATTTATTAAAACCTCTTAGTCATTGTTGTGAGGATTAAAATGCAATTATGTATGCAAAGCACATCATACAGTACCTGGCACATAAGGAGGACTGGATAAATGTTAGCAATATTATCACAGTTGGTTAAGTGATTTCCCCAAGATGGTAAGACCTCTTCCTTCAAGGAGGCCACAGTTTAGACAGACAGAGGCTCAAGTATCTCCAATAATAAGTCGCCCCAGCTCCCCCAGCACCAGCATCTTTGCATGTCAACTTGGTCCTTCCTTACAGCTTCCTAGGAGGGCAGGGAGCACAGACGTCACCTTCCGTCCACTTCTGGATTGAGATGTGACCTTGCCTCAGGAGCTGGGCCACAGGAAGAGCACCGTGCCAGCTGCAGCACCCCTTCCGGTGAACACATCACAGGGCGGATGGTCCCCAGGGCTCCAAGAAGAAAGTTCCTCCTCACGGAGATGGTAGACCACAGACGCCTCCAGGGAAACTTGAAGTCAAGATACAGGGCTCTCGAGGCAAGGTCATTCTCAAGGGCAGCTGCAGCTCTCTTAACCCCCAGAGTCCAGGGAGGAAGTGTGAAATGCAGTGGCCCGGAGTGACCAGACCAATGCCTCCTCATTGTCTAAGACGGAAGCATCTGGGCAGCTCATGCTGCCGGGCTTTTATGTGCTCTTTCTGTTTTAAGCCAGCAGCAGAGTTTGCAAGGAGAACAATCACTGAGGCATCAGCATAGCTGTGCCGTGGAGGAGCTAAGAGTGTAAGGGGAAGAGCCAGGAAGGAAGGGAACTGGAGCTCCCTGTGCACCTACTGTGCGTCAGGAAGGTCGCCGGCACTCAGACTCAGCACACATCTTCTCACTCTCACTGCGACACATCAATATGTGTTTTATAACAGAAGAAACTGACGTTCAAAGAACTGAAGGAATTTTCCCAAGGTCACACAGACTCAGCCTCGTCTCCCCGTAGACGGTGTTCTGGTAACCATAAATCAGGGAGGAAAGGATAAGTATCAAAGCTATTTAAATAAGACAAGTCACTTGGCCTTGGACTCTTTTATCTTTATTGGCTAAATGCCTAGAGTAAAACCTACTCCTCAGAGCTTTTGTGAAAATTCAGTGATCCACCGAACAGGAGTGTCCTGCTGTGCTTCAGCGCACACAGTAGGTGCTTAGTCAATGTTTGTGAATCTGGTCTCAATGAGGGAAGACTAAACACTTTTTGAAACTATTAAAGTTTCAAATGGGATGGTTTTAACTAAAGAGACGGGATCAGGAGTTGATAGAAATTTCTGAAATAGGTCTCATGGGGCAGTAGGGTTGAAGCAGGAAAATACTATGTTTTCTCAAACAAGAGGCTCTCTAACTGGAGTGGGTGGAGAAGACGGAGGATGCACCCATGAGCGGTCGCCTGCAGCGCCATGCTGAGGCGCAGCCCACAGGTCCTGGGGACCAGGAAGGGATTCTGAGCATATGACGGCAGGAGGGCGCCTTCTGCCCGGGTCATGCATGCTCTGGAGCTGCCTCACTCTCAGTGCCCTGTTGCTTATACCTCAGGTGATTTCCCAGTGATCCCAAATGATACAGTAAGCTTCGTCTCAAACCACACGCTTTTGTATATAACATCCAGCACCTTGGGATAGAAGTAGGTCCTGAGACTTCCCTAGCGGTCCAGCAGGTAAGACTCTGCATTTCTGCTTCAGGGAGCTAGGGTTTGATCCTTGGTAGGAGAACTAAGATTCCACCTGCAGTGTGAAGAAGGCTGAGCACTGAAGAACTGATGCTTTCTAATTGTGGTGCTGGAGAAGACTCTTGAGAGTCCCTTGGACAGCAAGGAGATCAAACAAGTCAATGTTAAAGGAATCAATCCTGAATATGCATTGGAAAGGCTGGTGCTAAAGTGCCAATACTTTGGCCTCCAGATATGAAGAGTCGACTCATTGGAAAAGACCCTGATGCTAGGAAAGATTGTGGGCAAGAAGAAAAGGGAACGACAGAGGATGAGATGGTTGGATGGCATCACCAATTCAATGAACATGAGTTTGATCAAACTTGGGAAGATAGTGAAGGACAGGGAAGTCTGGCATGCTGCAGTTCACCGGGTCGCAAAGAACTGGACATGACTGAGTGACTGAACAACGACAATGAAGAATTTGATGAAAGTAACAGCAATGTATGATAAAAAGTCTCAATAGACTAACTATACAGAAATAACATTCCTCAACCTGATAAAGAATATATGAACAACCTACAGCTAACATCGTCTCCTAACACTGGAAAAGGATGCCCACCCTGTGAAAATCCTTGCCAGTGTAGTAAGAAGGCAAGAAACAGGAATATGAAACAAGAAATAAGAAACAAGCATACAGATTGGGAAGGAAGAAATAAAAATGTCTTTATTTGCAAATGGCATGATTGTGAACAGAGAAAATCTAAAAGAATCCTAGTTAGTTTCTTTGGCAAAATCACAGAATACAAGGCCACTGCACAAACATCAGTTGTATTTCTACATACTAGTAGTGAATAAACTACTGTTGATTGTTATGAAAAATTGACTTTTTACAAAGATGTCAAGTTAATTCAATGGAGGGAAGACTGCTCTTTTCAACAAATATTATAGAAACAATGACATATACACATGGAAAAAAGGAAACTTCAGGCCATTAAAAAGTTACTTGAAATGGATCATAAACCTAAATGTAAAACCTAAAGCTACAAAGATTGTAGACAAAAATCATGGTAGAAAATATTTACTACCTAGGGATAAGCAAAGATTTCTTAAGTAGGCTTTAGATAAGCACAAAGTATGAAAGAGAATATTGATAAATTGGACTTCATCAAAACTAAAACCTTCTGCTCTTTGAAAGACATTGTTAGGAAAATAAAAAGCAAGATACGGAATAAAAGAAAATATTCACAGTACACAGTATCTGACAAAGCCTTATAATCAGGATATATAAAGCTTTTTTTCAGTTTAAGAAGAGACCCGGTACAAATGGGCAAAAGATTTGGATAATACATGGCAAGGCAAGAAAGACACATGGCCGATGAACACGTGAAGAGTGGCTCAGGGTTACTGAACATCAGGAAAGTGTATATGGAACCACAGTGGGGACTCCATGCCCATCGGGATGGTTAGATTTGAGGAGACTGACAATGTGAAGTGTTGGTGTGATGCTGAGAGATCAGACCCTCACACATCACTGACGGGAGGGAACAACGCTACAACCACTCGGAAAACTGTTGGGCAATTGCTTAAAAGTTAAACATACACTGAAGCTATTACCCACATGAAATGTATATTTAAAGATTTTTTTTCATCTTGGGTGCCAGAAATATTAAAAAGAGAGAGAGCAGATATATTTAACCATAATGTACTATGATTCATCAAACAGCCCAAACTTTCATTTCATGGTGTTCATCTGTTGACGTTGATTTAAGCTATCATTCATTTTATCATGTGGGAACATGTTATGTGGTTAAAAATAAAAGGATTTTGAACTAATGTTGATACAAGTTGTGTGGTCTTATCATATTGTTTTTCAAAGTGCTGCCAGTTTAAAAGGAAAGCATTATGTTTACAAATATGTTTTGAAATGTTGGCCAAAATTTTGGTGGTATCTTTGAAAAAGATGCTTGTCTCCAGCAGCCAAAAATAAAGTTAAGTATACATGTATCAAACAATCCAGAAATTTCAGATATTTACCAAAAAGAAATGAAGACACCTATCATTTTCACCTACTCACATCTTCATGCTCATGGTTTTACTCATGATGGGTAAATCTCGTAAGGGGCCTCCCTGGCGCCTCAATTGGGAAAGAACCTCCCCGCAATGCAGGAGAGCCCAGTTTGATTTCTGGGTCGAGAAGGTCTGCTGGGGAAGGGATAGGCTGCCCACTCCAGGATTCTTGGGCTTCTCTGGTGGCTCAGCTGGTAAAGAATCCGCCTGCAATATAGGAGACATAGGTTTGATCCCTGGGTTGGGGAGATCTGCTGAAGAAGGGAATGGTTACCCACTCCAGTATTCTGGTCTGGAGAATTCCATGGACTCTACAGTCCACGGGATCACAAACAGTCAGACACGACTGAGTGACTTTCACTTACTGATAATAATCCAGACTGGAACCACCCAATTATCCATGAAGATGTGAATGGATAAGCACACAGCAAGGACATTGATAGTCAAATGGGACTCGTCAAAACAGAAACATTCACTATGTCTGCATCTCCCCTGCTGCCTGGTAAATAGGTTCATCAGTACCATCTTTCTAGACTCCACATATGTGCATTAATATATGATATGTGCTTTTTTCTTTCTGACTTACTTCACTCCATATAACAGGTTGTATGTTCATCCACCTCATTAGGACTGATTCAAATTTTTTTTTTTTTTATGGCTGGACACAGTGTGGGAAGGAGAGGGTGGAACGAATTGATAGAGTGGCATGGAAACATATACATTACTGTATGTGAAATAAATAGCCAGTGGGAATTTGCTGTATGACACAGAGAGCTCAAATCAAGTGTTCTAGAGAAGTGGGATGGGGTGGGAGTTGGGTGTTGGGAGGGAGGTTCGAGAGCAGGGGGACATATATATGCCTATGGCTAATTCATGTTGATGTATGGCAGAGACCAACACAATATGGTAAAGCAATTATCCTCCAATTAAAAATAAATTTAAAAAATTTTAAACTTCTGTGATTCAAGGGACACTGTCAAGAAAGTGAAAAACTTACAGAATATGAGAAAATTTTTTCAAATCATATATTTGATGGTGTCTAGCGTCAGAATTAGAGAAGGCAATGGCACTCTACTCCAGCACTCTTGCCTAGCAAATCCCATGGATGGAGGAGCCTGGTAGGCTGCAGTCCATGGGGTCGCTAGCAGTCGGACATGACTGAGTGACTTCACTTTCACTTTTCACTTTCATGCATTGAAGAAGGAAATGGCAACCCACTCCAGTGTTCTTGCCTAGAGAATCCCAGGGACAGGGGAGCCTGGTGGGCTGCCGTCTATGAGATCGCACAGAGTTGGACACGACTGAAGTGACTTAGCAGCAGCAGCAGCATCAGAATTGGAGAAGGCAATGGCACCCCACTCCAGTACTCTTGCCTGGAAAATCCCATGGATGGAGGAGCCTGGTAGACTCTAGTCCATGGGGTAGCTACGAGTCAGACACGACTGAGCGACTTCATTTTCACTTTTCACTTTCATGCATTGGAGAAGGAATGGCAACCCACTCCAGTGTTCTTGCCTGGAGAATCGCAGGGACAGAGGAGCCTGGTAAGAGGCCATCTATGGGGTCACACAAAGTCGGACATGACTGAAGCGACTTGGCAGGAGCAGCAGCATCAGAATATATAAAGAACTCTTATAATTCAGTAATAAAAAGACAAACAACCCAACTTAAACACTGGACAAAGAATTTGAACTGCTATTTCTCCAAGAAATGATACACAAATGTCTAATAAGCACATGAAAAGATGCTCCATGTCATTAAACATCAGGGAAGCACAAATTAAATTCACAGTGAAATATCACTCCACACCCACTAGGATGGTTATGATCCACAAAATGGACAATAACAAATGTTGAGTGTGGAGAAATTAGAACCTCATACGTTGCTGGGAAGGATGGAAAATGATGCAGTCAGTTTGGAAAACAGTTTGGCAGCTCCTCAGAAAGTTAAACATAGAGTTATCGTCAGTTTGACTCAACAGTTCTAATTCTGGGTATACACTCAAGAGAACTGAAAAAATGTGTTCATGCAAAAACTCATACACAGATGTTCATAGCAGCATTATTCATAAAAGTCAAAAGATGGAAAAACCCAAAGTCCAGCAACAGGGGAATGGATAAGCAAATGTGGTCTATCCATAGAAAGGAATATTACTTGGCCATAAAGAGAAGTGAAATAATGACACAGGTGACAACATGGATGGACCTGGAAAACACTATGCTGGTGAAACAAACCAGGAGTGAAAGGCTGCGTAGTGCATGATTTCATTTATTTAATATCCTCCAGAAGAGGTCAACCCATAAACAGGAAGATTAGTGACTTTCAGGGGTTGGGGGGATGGGAGAATGGGGGAGGGGTGACTGCAAATTTTCATCACTTCAGGAGTGGGGAACGCTTTCTAAGATTAGTGGTGCTGGCTGTACAATTCCATAAATACACTAGAAGCACTGAACTGTACATTTTAAAAGAGTAAATTTTATGGTACGTGAATTATATCCCAACAAAGCTGTCATAAAATGGAAAATGAACAGATAAGCAAATTATAGTATATTCATACTATGGAAATATAACAATAAAAATGGAAAAATGACTGAAATATAGAAATACATGGATGAATCTCAAAAACGTGCTGAGCTTAAGAATCCAGACACAAAAGAGTGGGCACTTTAGAATTCCATTTATGTGAGTCTCTGAAAAACAAATCCAATCTACAGTGACAGAGAGCAGAGTGGTGGTTGCCTGGGGCTGGGGCTAGGGGCTGGAACAGAGCATAGGGGAACCTTCAGGGCTGATGGAAACGCTCTTTATCATTAAGCGGTGGTGGCCACACAGGTGTATAAATCTGTCCAAATTCATCCAAAGGCACATTTAAGATGGGTGTATTTTGTTGTGTGTAATCTATCCCTCAATACAACCAACTTTCAAAAAGGAATGAAGCTTCCTCAAATGTGAATAAATATACACAGTTCGTTAACAATTAGCATAAGAAGCATGCAAATGTGCATTTAAAATATTTATTACGAATAATAGTCTCTGTGGGTTCTGTCTGCGCCCTGGTTCCCCTAGGCTAAGGAAGTTGTGAAGTTCAGTTAGTGCCCAGCTCTGAGCAGGGCGCCAGGAGCAAAGGCGCAGAATAAGCAGTGTTCTGACACCGCTGTGGCTGCGTTAGCGTCTTGGAGCCAGGTATCCGAACAATACAGACACGAATAGCTTGCCTCAGGTAGGAGGCTGAGTGCCTGTGTGTACGGGGGAGGACAGGCAGCCTCAGGGAGAAAATATCGGAGGACCAGATGTTTACACGATGACCTGAAAACAAATCAGGTCAGATGCGGAAAGGAGTGGTAAGAGAACTTGTCAGCCAATTATACGGGACTCGCTGGCTGGGCAATTTCTTCGCTTCCTCATCTGTGTCCTCGTGTGTTAGTCAGGAAAGGCTAGACGATGCTGCAGAAACAAATACACCTTCCTTCTATCACGTAACTGCCATCTAGAGCTCTGGGCTTCCCCTTCACTGGAGGACACAGTCATCACGACCATAGCTGTGCTGTGCCTGGCCTTGGTCACCCTGCACTGTACCTCCTGCAAGGGAGGAAGGGAAATGTAGTCCACCCCCAGCTCAAGCAGAGGAAATGGGGTGAAGACCACATGGCCCTGGCTCTGCAAATCTGTAGTCCTGGGTCACGCCCTTCTTCCTCAACCCTGCGGTGGTTCCCTTGTGAATGTCTCCCTAAGCATTTCAGTAGTGAGCCCTAGACAACCTGTCCCTGTTAGAACCACTCTCCATGCTTCCCACAGGGCTGGCCATGAGGGCTGATTGTAGTAGAGATAATTAGATGATGTGTGTGCTTTCAGATGGCCCGTCCTTGTGATATGCAGCCCTCAGACCATACTGCCCACCAGGTAGCCACCAGCAAGGCAGACTGGGAATGGCAGAGGCTCTGGGCTTCGAAAGCGTGGCTTCCAGCCCTGCTTCTGCTTGTCCATCACCGCAGGCCCGTGTCAAATCATCTCACCTTTCTGAGACCCAAGTTCACGCTCCTGTGCAGCAGCCAGGACTCAAACCCAGACTTGGGGAATCCCAGATCAGCCCTCTGTTCATCCTTTACCCCCCACTCTCCTTTTCTGATTTGAGGGGCTCCCTTTCCTGCTATCTTTATGGGATGTGATGAGAACAGAAGAGGGTAATGGGGGAGGACATTCTAACATCTCGAGGTCACTGCCTTTGTTATTATTACTGTTGTTGCTGTGGACGTGACTCTGTGGGCTTCCTCCTGCAGGAAGCCCTCCCTCCTCTGGCCCCAGCACAGCTCTGTACTTCTCTCTGGCTCACTCGGCTTGAACAGTGTCTTCCTCCCTTCCTCTTAATGAGGAAAATATAAGTTTATGAGCTTGCAAATGGGCCCCGGGGCCATTTCTGGGGTGAGACCCAGCGCTGTCTGCGTGAAGACAGGTGAGAATGGGTCTTTAACAGGGAAGATGGAGAGGAAAGTGGGCAGTCCTGAGTGGGCAGCCGTCATCAGCACCGAGAAGCTATAAACTGGGATTGTCTTCAAGATGAACTTTTCCCCTCTCTCCAGCAGCTATTAAATAACTCCAAGGAAATTACTCTGAAGGAAAAGTGTTCAGCTCGGCTTTTATTTAGAGCAAGCTGACTCCTGGGAGCCTGTCATCATGTGAGGGTCTGCAGGAAGTGTCAGGAACACATGCCCTAGCACCCCTCCTTCCATCGTCCCCACTGTCAGTTCTGGTGAGATGCCTGATCTTTTAGGGCACTCACCTCTCATAGACTGAAGGTAATAGGAGGAGAACCGACATTTACTGTGTTCCCCATAAATGCTGAGCCATCATACATATATTATCTTTTTTAATTATAAAAAATAATTCACAATATAGGTATTATACCCATTTTACAGACATTAAAACCAAGATTCAGGGACTTGGTGTCACCAGAATTGCAAAAAGCCAGGATGAGAGCCCAAAGTCATAGTCACTTTGACCTTGGTGCTACAACATACACTTAGGACAGGGTATTTGTCTCCATGCAGAAGAGCTTGAGAAGGGTAATTAGAGTTCAGTTCAATTTAACACATGTTAATAACACATTGCAAAGGAGATGAAGTGAAAGATGTGAACGTGGCCTCCAAGGAACTTAGCAGGGGATAGACATTCCTTGGTAAACAACAGCAGCCTGTCAGATACGGATGGGGCCAGAGAACCTGTAACAGGGACTTTGATTAAATGTGGTGGTTTGAACCCATGGGCTCAGAGAGCCATGTTAAAATAACAGGAAAGGAAGTGAATCGACACAAACCACAAGCATAAAGAAAATGTCAGGGACAAAACATCAGAATGTCAGCACAGTTGCCAAAGGCAAAAAAAGAGACAGACGGGAGGTGATAGAATTAACTCACTGGAGTCAGGTGAACACAGAAGTCTGCCTGTAGGGAAAGTGATCCATTCCTTAGACCCCTAGATGGACAGCCTCCAGAATCATAGCCTCGGGTGCCCCTGAGGAGGGCAAGCGTGCAGGTGGGGTTGAAGAAAAGGAAGCTGGCTTTAAAGCTTTTGCGAAAAGGAGCAGACGTCCATCCTTCTTCTCCTCCCTTCCGAGCATCAGGCAACAGCATCGCCTGTATCCAGCAGCAGGCGTGGCATTCACCTTCTGGAACTGTTGCTCGAGAAGGCGGCTTGAGTAGACAATGGGAAAATATGGGACAGTGTTTTCCTAGGGTGGCTTATATTAATATATTAATCAGTGTGACCTCAGCTCCCCTTCCACACTCTAAGACTTCTGGAAGCCAGGCTCATGCTCCCCAAGCAGAAGAGAGGCATCTTCTCTAGGAAAACTCATTGGCCCAGGAGGAAAGACCCACAGACACTGACAGCTGAGGCGCCAGATTAAAAATGCAACGTGCCTCCGTGCCACTGTACATTGAACCCCTTCCAGCCCCAGCACACAGAGTATCCAATTAACTTTCCATGATGGACTCACAAAAATGAGCAGTCTTCCATAGCTACTAAACCCTGACAACTTCTAATGTGAAAGAGGGAAATCAAAACCAACAAAAAGGAATGAACCAAAGCACACTAAAAGAACCCCAGACAGTAATAAATGGGGAGCGGGGGTGGGAATGACACCGGCAGCAACACTAAACCCACATCTCCAGTGGATCAGGGAGGGTGGGTCACCTTCATTCCAGTACGAGGAGGCTCTGGAAAGGAAAATTTCAGGACGCACAACAGTATCTATTCATTAAAAATATCTAAAAATTAGAGAACGAGAAATTTCAATACAATAGAATATTTAGAAGATAAAAGATTTTTCCTGAAAGATAAAGAAAATAAAAAGGAAAGTTAATGATCACCTCAAGAGGTACAATACCCAAACAAGAACACTTCCAGAAAAAAGAGAACAGAAAATGTAGAGAAGAGAAAGTTATCCAAGAAACAACTAAAAAGAACATTGGCTTCCAGTTGAATGGGTCCACTTAGTGATAGTTCATATTATCTGGAATAAAGACAAGACTCTGAAGGTCTGGAGGGAGAGAAAAGGTGTAAAACAAATTATCAGGCATACAAATGGCATCTGCTGCTGCTGCTAGTCGCTTCAGTCGTGTCCGACTCTGTGCGACCCCAGAGATGGCAGCCCATCAGGCTCTTCTGTCCCTGGGGTTCTCCAGGCAAGAACACTGGAGTGGGTTGCCATTTCCTTCTCCAATCTTCTCAAAAGCAGTGCTAGAAGCTAGAAGACAAGGCATCTCTGAATATTCTGAAGAAAAAGTGAATTTTAAATGAGAATTGTAGACCCAACCAAATAACAAATGATGCTGATGATGCAATGAAGACTTTCTTCAAGGTCTCGAGTTTGTTTTGTTTTCTTCATACTCATTCTTTGGAAGCTCCTGAAAAACACATCCCCCACAAACGAGAACCAAAACATCAAAAGAGGAAATCATGGAATCCAGGTGACACGCGGCCCCATGTAGAGAGCAGGTGAAGGATCCCAGGGAGGCGGAGGAGGGGAGGCCCTGGACAGCTGTCTAGAGAATGGTCCTTCGGCGTAGAGGGCCCAGGAGGAGTGGCTCCAAGCAGGCAGAGAGGCTGATGGAGTACTCAACACGGCTCACACATGTCAAGAGGAGCTCGTTTCTTCCAGAATGTCTAGCTAAGTTAGTGTACACACATAGATGAGTTAGTAATGATTAACTCCGGAAAAAAAAAAAAAACCCACAAGAATAGACCTGTGACTGAGCTGCACAATCATAACAGTCTAAACCAACTCATTGGAAATGACCCTGATGCTGGAAAAGACTGAAGGCAAAAGGAGAAAAGGACTGCAGAGGATGAGGTGGTTAGATAGCATCACCAACTCAATGGACATGAATCTGAGCAAACTCCAGGAGACAGTGAAGGACAGGGAAGCCTAGGGTGCTCCAGTCCATGGGGTCACAAAGAGTCAGACATGACTTAGTGACTAAACAACAAAAGTCCTTGAATGCTGACCAACTCCACTGAAAGGACAGAAAACAGGGATTACAGGTATGCAGGTACCAGAGGTAAGAGAGATACACCTTCACCTCCTGTACTGGAAGTCAATAAACTTTACGTAAACCTGAAAAATCAGAAATAGCAGGATAAGCATGTAATTTAGAAGTATGGAGATAAGTGCCAGAAGAAAGAGGTATAAATGAGGAGATGGGTTTCTTTGGGGAAATGGAAATGATTAAGATTTTGAGACCTAAAGAGCATATTAAAAAGCAGAGGCATTACTTTGCTGGCTAAGGTCTGTGTAATCAAAGCTATGGCTTTTCCAGTAGTCATGTGTGGATGTGAGAGTTGGACTATAAAGAAAGATGAGGGCCGAAGAATTGATGATTTTGAGCTGTGGTGTTGGAGAAGGCCCTTGAGAGTCCCTTGGACTGCAAGGAGATACAACCAATTCAACCTAAAGGAGATTAGTCATGAATATTCATTGGAAGGACTGATGCTGAAGCTGAAACTCCAATACTTTGGCCACCTGATGTGAAGAACTCACTCATAGGAAAAGACCCTGATGTTGGGAAAGATTGAAGGCAGGAGGAGAAGGGGATGACAGAGGATGAATTTATTGGATGGCCTCACCAACTCAATGGACATGAGTTTGAGCAAGCTCTGGGGGTTGGTAATGGACAGGGAAGCATGGTGTGCTGCAGTTGATGGGGTCACAAAGAGTTGGACACAACTGAGTGACTGAACTGAACTGAAGATTTTGAGAGAGGCCAATTAACTTCCAGTGATCATGTATGGATGTGAGAGTTGGACTGTGAAGAAAGCTGAGTGCCGAAGAATGATGCTTTTGAACTGTGGTGTTGGAGAAGACTCTTGAGGGTCCCTTGGACTGCAAGGAGATCCAGCCAGTCCATCCTAAAGGAGATCAATCCTGGGTGTTCATTGGAATGACTGATGCTGAAGCTGAAACTCCAGTACTTTGGCCAACTCATGCAAAGAGTTGACTCATTGGAAAAGACCCTGATGCTGGGAGGGACTAGGGGCAGGAGGAGAAGGGGATGACAGAGGATGAGATGGCTGGATGGCATCACCGACTCAATGGACATGAGTTTGAGTGAACTCCGGGAGTTGGTGATGGACAGGGAGGCCTGGGGTGTGAGTTTCATGGGTTCGCAGAGAATCGGACATGACTGAGCGACTGAACTGAACTGAATTAACTAGTATCTTCTTCCTCAGTCAAGGTTTGAGCCAACTGAAAAATATGATAAAGGAGCCAGTAGATTGAGGATAAATCACCTTTATTACTAATAAAGGTTAAATTGGAGCAGGCCATTTGATGTGAAACCAAACATGGCTTCTGTTCACTTCTTTTTCACTATCTGTATCACTCACCTGATCACTGGTCTGGACTCTGAAACCATCTGTCAGAGGATGTGTTTAACTCTGTAAAGCAGGATCCTTCCCAGGTTACTGTGTCCCACTGGTCCAAGAGGAGAAGTGTCACCACCAAGAAGGCGCTTCATCCCACCTTCTGGGAGGGAAGAATCTTATATTTTCCTTAAAAAAAAGAAAAAAGAGAGAGAAGCAGTGAGCAGCTGTCCCCTCCAGAAAGAGCTGGGAGCAGTCAGGATTAGAGCCAGTGGTTTATAAGTTTTATAAAACCATATGCATATATTATTTTGAAAAGAATAAAATTGAATGCTAGATATTGGTTTGGAAAATAGCATTTAAAAATGGAGGAAATTTTCAGTTGGTTCAGGCATAAGGAGGAGTTCTTCAAACCAGGATGTGGGGAAAGAAAGGTCTTTTCTCTGAAGAGCATGTGTCAGGATAGAGTGTGAAAGTATGGTTCTAGTAGCTATGGCTCCCCAGAGGGATGATGTGAATGCACCACGTGGCTCCTGGGAGGCAGGGGAAGAGACTCAAGATGGGGCTGGAGGAGTTGAAACCAGGTCAGGAAGGACTGTGTTTGCAGGACAAGCCACAGAGCTTGAATTCTAGTCACTCCATAATGCGAGTGTGTGTGTGTGTGTGTGTGTGTGTGTGTGTGTGTGTGTGTGGTGGGCATGGGTATAAAGCATGGTCAGATCTGGATTCTAGAAAGTGTATTTTCCCATCATTACAGAGGATCAAAGGTACACAGGTAGAAGAGAGGAAGACAGGTGAGCAGGGTGTGTATCTCCCAGGAAAAAGAGGGTAATTTGTTCACAGCAGC
Source organism: Aepyceros melampus (assembly GCA_006408695.1). NCBI lineage: Eukaryota > Metazoa > Chordata > Mammalia > Artiodactyla > Bovidae > Aepyceros > Aepyceros melampus. The sequence continues at coordinate 378,703 of SJXQ01006972.1, read as the reverse complement.
TTGTCAATGGTCACAGCTGTTCACAGCATCCTCCAGCTTCAGAATGTAGTTGGCCATCCTGAGCAGCATATGCTGAAGGCAACTTGGTGCCAAGGAGTGGCTTTCTCCTCACAGTGCTGGCAGTCACAGGAAATGGTTTTGCACCTGGTCAGTACAGACAGGGCAGTTCCAGACGTAAGAAGACCCAGGTGTACTGGGCCTGGCAGCTCACTGTGGGTGTGGCAGGCAACCAACTGACTATTCTTGCTGGAGGCTTTGTTTCTTGGGTCAGACTTTTGGGGACCACATGAGAACATTTATTCCTGGGAAAATTTCTCTGAAAAGAGTGTAAAGACTGGTCTAAGAATATCCAGAAAGGTATCACAGTCACTCAATATTGGAGGATGTGTTTGGAGCAATGCTGGGGGAAGAGGGAATGGAGTGTATGAAGATGAGGGTAGGAAGTTGGCATGAGAAAAGATGAGGAGCAAGGCCTCTGGACCCGGAGATAGTACGGAAATAAGCTGGAAAGGAAGAGCTGGAGCGAATTGTGGTCCTTGAATGCCAGAATAAAGGAGTCTTTGAGAGATTTGAAGCAGTGGAGGGATATGGCCAAATTTGCATTTTATAAATTATTGGCCTGAAAGAAGTGTGAGGGATCTGGGGGAGAGGGAAGCCACCAGGGAGATATCGATCAGTCCAGGTGAGCGATGGTCCAGGCCTAAATCTGGGCAGTAGCCATGCTCTGGGAGATGAAGGTTGGCAGGACAGATGGAGAGATGGATACCAGGTATAAACAGGACCTGATTAGGATAAAGCTGGTAGTGTGAAAGGGGGATTGCTGGAGTCTTTGGGAGTGGGGAGACAGGATGTGGTTCAGGTCAAAGAAGTGGCTTGCTCAAGGTCAAACCTAGAACTATCAAAAGACCTCACTTAGGAGTCTCTGCCAGCTGATGCCTGAATCAGGAGAGCTTTCCATTCCCCTACTGCCAGGCAAAGAACCAAGTGTTTCACTGTGTCTGAGCAGCACTGGAGTGATTAGCGTGGGTTGGGTTCTGGGAGCCTTATTTCATTACTGTTTGACATCTTCAAAGGACAGAAACTCCAGCCCAGACAACAGCCTAGGCTTATAAATTAGTCAATTTAGTTCCATTCCAGCTGAAGAAGGTGGCTTTTCTTAGCCTCCCATCCTCTCCAAAGTTGAAGAAGTAAAAAGAAATACTCTCTTAGCTTGGAGGAAATCACTAGCCAGAAGAAAATGAACTATTTTCAAGGTACTATGTGTCCTGCCATGATTTTGTGCATAGGAAAAACAACGTGCTCCTCACAATGTGTTATTCCTGGGATTTGAAAAAGGCACCAATGAGCCAGTGTTCACTTTAAGGATATCAGTTCCTTTAGGAAAAATGCAAGAGGCTAAGTGAGGGTAACATGCAAATATGTGCTACTGAATTAATACATTATCAGGGATTGTGTCATAAACCCATTGATTTGGAAGAGGAAGACAAAAGGAAGTATTTCTTGAGCACTCACTACACTTTAGGCATGAGAGACTATGTCTCATACATAATATTTCACTTAATCCCGAGGAGGTGGATGTCAATGTCCTCATTTCACCCAAGAGAAAGTTGAGTTACAGAAAGTTTGCTCAGTTTCAAAAGTACTGATCTGCAAAATTGGAATACATCCCAGGCATGCTCTGGGGACAGAAGCCTTGGGAAAAGAAAGGAAAATCTCAGGAATGTCCTCAAGATGCACAGCACAGGAAAGGAAAGTTCTAGTGAGAGAAGGATGGATCAGGGAAGATTTCCAGAATCACAGAAATGTAGCATACTGTGATCAGCATTCAGGAGCACCTTGGGGGTGGCTGCAGTTCTGCAAGGGATGGGGATTACAGAATCACAGAATCTTAGTGATTGAATAGAATTATGCTGGCCATCTAGTCCTTGCTCAAAGAAAATCTAAAACCTCACCATACCACAGTCAAAGCTGGCATCTCGCCCCTCCTCCTTGTACACTGGCTCTTCTGTAGATTCTGAGCAGCAGCTGCAGCCATTGAAACAGTGTTCATTTCCTCCCTTTGTGAGAGCTGCAATAGAAGTAGAGGATGAAGGAGAGTGGGAGTGGGTCCGATAAATGATTCACTGGGAAAGGCAAGTTCATAAATGGGTTGGAATTAGGATACAAGATCCTTGAATCCCTCCTACTCGTTCACAGTTAATGTTGGAGTGCTGGGCTCTTGGCTTTATATGCACTTGGCTCTGACGGCTGCGTTTATGAGTTGTAAATCTATTGGGGAAGAGTGAGTTCAGAGTGACAGACGGTTGTAATACTTCCTCTGGTTAATGTGCTCAGAAACGGAGTATTCCTGGATGTGTGCTCGTAGCAAAAGTCTTGAATTTGTGGGGAGAACATAGTAAGGAGGTCAGGACCATGGACAGAGCCCCCAGTCCACAAGAGGCCAGGTCTGGGTAAGGATCCTGGGTCAACACCTTGGACAGAGCCCCTGAGAGTGGATTGTTGATCAGATCTTGACTGCAATGGACTTGCGTAATGGTAGGAGATTGGAAGTGCATATGGTGTGGGGGTGGGGGGAGGGTGTTTGCTGTGTAGGTTGACGGAGGTTACAGTAGAAGATTGGAAGCTTCATTTCTGTCCAAAATACCATGTCCTGCTCAAATATCCTTTTACCTTTGCCCTGATAGGGAGCTCCATTTTTATAAATGAAAATGATAACCCCTTACATCTACAAAGTCAATTACAATTGAACACAGTCTTCACATTCTTTTTGCCATCAGACCCTACCACTGGCACTGTGAGACAGGCAGAGTCAGTGTCAACATTCTTATCCAGAGACACTCAGGGAATCAGAGGCAGAACCAGGATATGAATCCCAGTCTTAAATGCGGTGCTCCCCCTCATCAAATGATGAGAGGACAAGTGTAGGGCTGGCAGGGAAGCTGGTTTAAGACATGACTGCCTTCTAAGCTTTCACGATGGGGAGTTTTGCATTAATAATGGAAAGCTGCTGCCAAAGGTATCTTTCTAAACACAATTTTCATCATGTCACTCCTCGTATTTAAAGCCCTCTAAGGGCTCCCCGTGGCCCACAGGATAAAGTCAAATAATCTTGGTAAGATGTTCAAAGCCCTTCAAAGTCTGACCCGCCGCCTCTCCAGCTACAGTGCCTGACACCCCGTCTCAAGCAGCTTAGATTCCAGTCCCAGGAAATTCATTATTGTTCCACAAAAAATCTCTTCTGGGGCTCTGGGACTCTGCCTACACTGTCCTTTCTGCCTAGACTGCTCTCCTATCCCTCCTCTGTCTTGGGTTGATGATGAGTGAACTCTGACTTAAAACCAAAATTCACCACCAAAGTTAATCCTCTTTGAAGTTCATGGCAGTTCGGCAGGCAGAGTTTAACTTTCTGCTCTGTGCTTCTGCACAGCTTTGTTCTTACCCAATTATCACATTCATCACACTCTACTCTAATTATCTGGGCACATTACTTTCTTCCAAACTGAACTGTGAGTACCTCCAGGGCAGGGACTCCAGCGGTTCCATTCCTGTTTACCCTGCCAGTTCTGCAATGCAAATGCTCACAGGGAATGTTTGTGAAGTGAGAGCCCAGGACCAGGAAAACTAGTTTTGAAAGACGACATTATGACAGAGAACCCTGAACTTTAAACGAGTATTCCTGGAATGCTTGGAGGGATCTGGAATCTTCGAGGCCAATTTGAGAAGCTCCCAATGCCAGCAGGAACCATTAGCTATCAGAACCATCTAACCATTCCCGTGTCCTGGACCCTGGGCTTGGGGTCGTTGCCTCTAGTCATGGATCCAGTTACCCAGTCCTCTCTTGTGTTCCTATCAGTGGGGCCAGGGCTCCCTGAGTGACTCATCTTACTGCCTTGTCTTGCCATGAGCACAATCAATGTTGGCAGTGAGTTCAGATCCTAGGTTATAGCTGAGGCTCATTCAGTCATTTTAAACCCTTTACTGAACATTTGCTAAGAGCTGAACCCTCTGCCAAGTGCAGCCTGTCCCTTCACAGAAAACACTGTGAGGCAGACTGTGGAGCCTCGTGATCCTTACCAAAGCCCCAGGGAGGCTACAGTTCAGTCTGGGGGGCTCACAGAAAGCCCCCAAGAGGAAGGGAGGTCTTGGTGCAGCATGGGGATGAGGCTGAGCTCCCACAGCCCTGGTCTACTCTGGGGCTTCCTGCTCTCCAAGGACCACGAGCCTCCTCTGTGAGCCCTCCTCAGCGTCTGTGGCTCTATCCAGATGGTTGTCAATGCTGCCTTCAATTTGAGGGGATTCTAAGAGGAAACTTGACTGGGGTCGGGGACACCAAAAGGGAGAGGGGGGCTCATTAAACCAGCCCCTGCAGTCTCGGGGGTCTGATTTGAATTTCCATTGTTTCAGAGGTGTCACGCCATAGCACCCCCATCATGACTGGCTGCTGCTGCTAATGGGTGTGTGATCTGGCAGATAATGCCAAATCTGTTTACAATTGGGGCTCTGGGTGCGCTGCCAGCCAAGGGTGGACTAAGATTGGGTGCTATGCTGCCAACACTTCTTCCCCAAAGACTGATAAGCACCAGCCTTTGTAGGGTTGGGTGGACTGTCCCACTGTGTGTGTGAGGTGTTGAACACTTCCAGATGTCTTTTCAAGGGAAATTGCTCTAGATCTGATCTTCATAAAGCCCTCCTAGGGAAGTAGACCACACTTTGCTATTTCCATTTCACGGATGATGCAATGGAGGCTCAGAAAGATAAGGTAATTTGGCCAGAATTGGGAGAGGGTCTGGAAAAGACTTATTTTCTGGTGGCTGACAGTGTGCATGAATGCTCTTTGTATCCAGATGTTACTCGAGGAGGAACAGCCCTTCTCTGAGCAGCACACAGTGCACCTCCGTGGACTTGCTTGCTGAACGACTATTGGACGTCAGCCTATTTGTTGGGGGCAGGAACTCTGCTGGCTGTTTATGTCTGCACACCGGGCACACAGCCTGGAGTGCACAGGGTCTCCACAAGCATCTATGGATGAGTTCTAAGCAGACTGCAGTCCCAGAGCTCCCGACCAGCATGTGGCGTGAGTTCGGCCACCTCTGTGCCTCACTCCCCCGATCCACAAGGTAGGATGCGCCCCCAGGAAGTGCCGCCGTGTTGGAAAATTCAGATTCCTGCCTCCTCACTTCTTGCTGTGTCACCTTGGGCAGGTTGTTTAACATCCCTTCCTCTCCATCCGCATCCCAGAGAGAATGGATGGCAGGACTCCCACTGGGCGATCATGATAATCATATTAAAAACAGTGTATATAAATTGCTTCACACAGTGCCTGACATCCTTGTTTGACAAATTTTCTCTACTCTTCACCTACAACAACCACCGTCTATTATAGAGAGGTCCGTGATTTCATGATTTCTCCTTTCGACTCTCGCTCACCTACTATGGGCTGGCGCTCTGGGTACGAGGAGATGAATAAGCCTCTCACTGGGCACACGTTGACTTCAGGAGATAAGCAGCATCCACAAGCTCATTGCTCTCACACTTGGCTTCCCTAACAAGCACCTGAACTGCAGAGATTGGGAGGGAAAAATGGGATGAAGGAGAAAGAGCAGGGAGGGAGATGTGAGGCCGTTATCACTGGTGCAAAAGAGGATGATTCAAGTTGAATGCGGTACTAATTTAAGTACCGAAATGACTGATGTATTTTCCATGGTGTTTTATTAATCAGCTTCAGATGGAGCACAATTTGCAAATTCCATGTGGCAGCTATTAAACATCTCCTACGTAAGTAAATGAAATGGATTTACTGATTCCAGCAGACACTTGTGAATCAGTAATGGGAGCGGGAGCCTCTATACAGGCGGACATACTGATGCTGCTCAAAATGCAACCCATGCTCAGACCCCGGCTAAATTGATTTAATCCCTCACGCACGTTCGGAGCCCCAGCAGACGCGATCAATATTGATACAGTGGCGGAGGTCAGTGATCACCGAGTGGAGTCCAGGGTGCATGTTGATGCTCTGAGTTTCTGCCCAGGAGAGCAATCCTGGAGGGAGGGGCCAGAGCGGCAGCATCACCAGGTGGTGATTTGCGAGGCCCTGGGCAAGAAGCTTTGTCTCCTTCTGATGAGAGAGGAATTGGAGGCCTAAAAAGGTAAAGTGTTTTATCCCAGTTTTTGTGTTGAAGAGGAAGAGAGGCCTCTTGGCTCTACAGAGGGCAAGGAACCAAGGACATTGAACTGGCGGTCCTCTCACACCCTTGGAAAGCTGAGACCCTGGGGTAATGCAAAGAGCATCCATCTCGCATCCAGGACGCCCTGCCTGAGGTCCAGCTATATGACTTCCTGGCTAAAGACTTTCCCTCTCTGGGCCAGGCTTGCGGATCTATAAAGTGAGACCCTCAGAATCAGGCCCACGACTCAGATGATGAGTGCCTTAGATTTCTCTCTGAGAGGAATATCTTGTTGAAAGGACTGTGAGGGATGGAGTGTGGAGGCAGGAATGCATGAAGCTGTAGAGCCTCCTGTGTGGTCCAGCAGGCATCCCGCTCTCATGCTGTGACCCTCTGATGCTCCAGATACTGGGTTGTGGCTATGAGCTGGGTTGCTCCACACTTTCTTCTGTGTCGTTAACTGTGATCAGTTTTGATTCAGTCAAACTCAAGCTCATTCTGTGATTCCACAGGTATTTGCTTAGCATCTGCCCTGTGCCAAACCATGAGGATGCTGGGGTTGAAGGAACTAGACAACATTCTCCCAACTCGATGATGGGGACAGAAGTGCTGTGGGTGGAAAAGAGGGCCTCTCTTGAACTCACTCATCATTCACACACACTTCCTTTTCCCATTTAAGGGCTTAAATGATTTACAGTGGTTTAAATAGAATCCTTGAAAGTCCCTCCCCTCCCCTTTTCTTCCTGAATGGCTCCTACACAGCCTTCAATGCCTCGTTCAAGGGTTGCCCACTGAAGAACTTATGCCTGCCGCTTCCTCCCTTCCAGGGGGTAGAGCATCTCCTCAGTCAGCCCACAATACATCCCACAAGTGTTTGGTGGAGCACAATAGTCATGTTTTTCATTTGCCTCTGAGCCCTTTGGGTGGAGCAAGGACACGGCTTCCTCATCATCCTGAATCCCAAGCCTGGAGTACTTCCTGGCCCCGGTAATGTTTGTTCCATGAATATTTTTTCTTATTGAGGTCTGACAGGAGAAAGGGCTAAGAAAAGGAACTGATACCCACCAAGCCTGCAGCACCTTCAGTTATAGGCCCAACGCCTGGCCAGGTTAGCATAAATCTCCACACTAAAGACCTCTTTACTTCAGTTCCTGAACCCTAAACCACATGCCAGGCTTTCCACGAAAAATTACAAGGTCTGCCAGAAAACAAGAAAACACTGAAGCAAGAAACGTCTAAAGAGACAAAGCAAACATCACAAGCAGACTCAGACACGACACAGATGTTAGAATTATCAGGCAGGGAACTTAAAATGACTATAATTAATATGTTAAGAACGCTGTGGAAATGTAGACCACACGCAAGACAGATGGGTAAAGCAAGCAGAGGTGGAAACTCTGAGAATCAGAAGGAAATGCTGGAAATCTAAACACCAGAACAGAAAAGAAGAATGTCCTCCATGGGCTGCTCAGTAGACTGGACACAGCTGAGGAAAGAATCGTGAGCTTGAAGACAGGGTGATAATAAGTTTTCAAACTGAAATCAGAGAGAAAAATAATGAAAGAACAACGAAACCAAAATGAAAGCATCCAGGAGCTGTGGGACCACAGCAAACAGGTGTGACATACACATAACTGGAACACTAGAAAGAGGAGGACAGAGCAGAAGCACTGGAAGGAATAACACCTGGCGATTTCCCCCCAGTCAATGGCAGACACAGAACTGCAGTTGCAGGAAGCTTGGGGAACCCCTGGCAGGATAAATAGCCAACAGCAACAGCTGAAGGGGGCTTGCAGAGACCAGGGTACTGGGCGCCCAGCACTAGTGCCAGCCTCTCCATTATCTGTACCGTACCTCATGGCCATAACTCACAGACCTTTCGGATGGTTTCCCCTGAATCACTAACCCCAGACTCTGCAGCAGCGAGCCCAGTGGCTGGAAACCCTGCTGGTGACACTGCTTGCTAGAGGAATGCTCAGCTGAGCCATCCGTGGGGGTGCCTGGTGGCACAGCAGAAACTCTGCTGGTTGGGAATTTGGTCTGTGTGGCACAACTCGCTCAGGCACCAAAAGGGTTCACCGTACAGATTTGGGGCAACTCCAGAATTACCGGAAAGGGGATTTCCCTGGTACTTCCAATGCAGGGGGCAGGAATTCAATCACTGGCCAGGAAATCAAGATCCCATATGCCATCTGGCCCAGTGCCGCTCCCCACTCACAAAAAGAAGAAAGAGAAAGAAAAAATCACCAGGAAAGGAAGATCAAGAAATAGGCAGCAGCAAAGAGAATTACATGGCCAGAAAGGGAAAGTGTTAGTCACCTAGTCGTGCTCGACTCTTTGTGGTCCCATGGACTGTAGCCCGCCAGGCCCCTCTGTCCATGGGGTTCTCCAGGCAAGAATACTGCGAGTGGGTTGCCATTCTCTTCTCCAGGAGATCTTTCTGACCCAGGGATCAAACCTCGGTCTTCTGCATTGCAGGCAGATTCTTTTACCATCTAAGCTACCAGGGAAAAACTGTAATTCAAATCTTCCTACCCACCCTAACCAGTGCAGAAGGACTCTACTCCATGGCCATTCACAGCAGACACCCCCTCCCTACTCCGCTTGCCTGCATGCACGTGCTGAGGCCACTGTGGAGAGAAGGCTCTCATGCTCCTGCCCAGATGAGCATCGGGGGCTGCCTGTGTATCTCCCACCAACCAGGTAAGCAGGGGAAGGACATGTCTGGATTTGTCTCTGATCCAAAGTTCAGATCCAAGAGTTGCACCATTTTCTTGCCAAAATTGTTAGAAAAATGCCACACATCTTGAAGCAGCCTGCTGCTTAAAGACAACATCTGCCATAAACTGGATGCTGTGTCTCCCTCAAATCCATACACTGACATTCTAATCCCCAATGAGTGGCATTAGAATGTGAGGCCTTTGGGAGGGGATTAGGTCATGAGGGTGGGGTCCTTGCTGCTGGTATTAGTGGCCCTACGAAAGAGACCTCAGAGCCTCTCATCCTTCCACCAGATGAGGAGGACACAGGGAGGATGCCACTCTTTGCAAGCCCTGAAGGTGGCCCTCATCAAACACTGAGTCTGCCTGAACCTTGATCCTGGACTTCTAGCCTCCAGAACCAGGAGAGGTGTAGCTATCATTTGCAAGCCCCTCAGGTTCTGGTATAAGTTCTGGTACTCTATGAAAAGACTGAGACAATGTTTAACCTTCGTTTGACCTCATGATCACTCTGGGAAGAAGGTGCCCTACCTCTCCGTCCAACTGAGGAGGATGCTGAGGTTCAGGGAGACTGCAGTGGCCTGGCCAGCACTGCCCAGTTTTTTCTGTGAGCGGGTCTTTGTTCTGTTTCCCTTTCCCTTGAGATGCTGGCTTTCTGGAGCAATCAGGATAGGCAGGGTGGGGACTGCTGTAGAGCCGGATCCCTGTTCCTCCCATGTGCTTCCTTGTCTCACTAACTTGGCTGGCTGTCCCATTTTACACTGATACAGCTCTCTCTGCCAAATGCCCTCCTGACGCCTGCATCACTTACCAGTTACTATCACAAAAGTGATATCTACACACCAACCCTCCTCACTCTCCTGCAATCTTCAAGGCACCAAAACCATCGCCAGCCCCACTTGCACCACTCTATGGGGGTCAACCTCTCCACTTCTGGCTCCACTATCCACACTTATTCATAACTTCTTTGGCCAAAACCAAATGTAACTGGCAGTAGAACAAAGACTCGGTTCATCACCAGCTTGTGAAGATGAAGAACGGACAAAGGAGCTTTGTTATTTGCATATTAAATCCAAGCACGCCCTCCACCCTTCAAAGCCTCCTCTCTCCTGAGTCTAGCCCTCAATTTTATTTCATCTTCCCTGTTAGCGACTTGCCACGTCTGGGAGGGATCCTCTGATTTGCTCACTGTTCTCTGGCGAGTTCAGCCCATTCCTGCATCTGCATTTTTTCCTGGCTGCTCATTCTCCCCCTCCTTTCTCTTCCCCTACTAGCTACAGCCCTCCTGAAACATGGCTCCCCCTCATAAAGACCTTCTGTCTGTCCAGTCACCACTCCCATTGGGGAAGCCCAGGAAAGAGCTTGGGGAATGCTCTGCTCTCAACAAGGGGTGCCAAGGGCGCAACAGGGGTGAGGTGCTGAGGACTCAGCTCCAGAGGGGCGGATGCTGAGTGGCTGTGGATGGAGAGGGTGGATATCCAGAAGGCGGGTCTGGGAGAAAGGCTGCACCATTTATACAAATAGGGGCCGCTTTGCATGAAGTACATCACATATTGACTGAGCTGGATATGGGGCATCTGTTGAGGGTACTCTGTGCCTGGTGGGCTCACCCTCGAGAGGAGTCTGGGTCAAAGACTGGTGAGAAGAAGCATGTTTGTGTAGAACTCTTGTGACTGGAAGAGATGAGATCTCTGGAAGAGAACTTACAGAGGAGAGAGGAGACCAACAAAGGACCACATCCTCCTGACATAAAGATAAGTAAGACACAGAACAAGAAACTTCCCTGGAGGACTAGCTCTTAAACTCACCAGAAGCCACTTTACTCATTTTCAAAATGGAAATAATGGTGCCTGCCTGGCCTCCTGGCTGAGCTATTCCACACACACACACACACCCTGATGAAGGGTTGGGAAATCCACCTGCAAAGTTTTGGGGAGGCTGGGCAGCACTATTCACAAAGGATGCTTCCATAGGCTTCCCTCGAAGACTCAATTCCCCTTACAACATTTATGGGTTGACTCAATTACAAGATTTCATTTTGCACCCAATTTCAGGAGGGACCACAGCTGCGTCATGTCTGCCTTCCTGGCTCCTTGTCCTTATCACTTTCCTGAAGCTGCCAGGGCCAGCTTGGTCCTCCACCTCCCTAAGACCCCTCCTGCCTGCGCTGCTTTATCACCTTTCACCTCAAGGGGCCTTCTTCCCTACCCATCTCCCATGAGAGCCTCGTTTCTACTGCCTGCCTCTTGCTCTGATCAGATTCCTTGGCTCCGGCTCCTGGGCTCGGTCTCCCTGGCAATTTCACCCATGCCAGGAGCCGTAACCACTGCCTGTGTCCAGGGAGAGTCAGGCCTGTGAGTCCAGTCCTGACATTCTTTAATGCTCCCATCTTCTGCTCAAACAAGTAACACCCTGGAGGTGTTGCTCAGAATAACTAATAGTGTTCACTGCATTTTCTTCCAAAGTGACTCTGCTTCAGATCTCTGAGAATGGTGAAAAGTAGTTTCAGCAGCCAGTCTCCAAAGCTCAAAACACCTCTGCCTTCCCCTCCCACCCCTGCAAACCCCACTGGGTGTATAAGACCCCCTCCCTCCTTCAATCAGCTGGGAACTGGCTGGGAACTGGCTCCCTGTCAGTTACTGTGCCTCCCCAGAACTCTGCAGATGGATTTCCTGACCCTTTGTTAGGAAGTGTATGTGGAATAGCTCTGCTAGGAGGCCAGGCAGAGAGCAGAGACACAGGCCATGTCTTGAAGCAGAGTTCCCCAATAGACATGTGGGCAACCCAGCTTGGGGCGATCTCGGTCCCCCACCCCCAGGGCTAATCAGCTCCAGCAAGAGCAGCCTTGTCTGTTTACTTCCATGTGCTGGACAAACCATCACATTTTCCCAACATATCATATCATGAAAAATGTCAGGAGGCCCCACCCTCCAGGAGCCTCATTTCACTTGAAAGAGAAAGAGAAAGATGTAAGCCATGAATCAGAGCTCTGTCTTTTCTGTATCAGGTTCTGGCTCCCTGGGTCAGTTCACACTCAAATCTCTGTGGAGCCTCGTGATGGTCCTATCTACCTGCCATCTCCCGGGGTCCGTTGGTCCTGGAATGATGTGTGGAGAAAAGGCAGGGAAAGATTGCTGTCCCAGCTCTACCCTCGGCTTCACCAGCTTGGCTACTTCAAAGCCAACAGGAGGTGGGTCAACATGCCCCCTCTTGACTTTTGACACCCTCCTGTCTGTTCCTGGGCACCCTGGCTACCTGGACATGGTCCTCACTGCCTTCTCACCAGCCCTGCTTTCCTCCCAAGGCCCCTGAGTGTGCAGCCCCATCAGGGGAAACCTTATCTCCCCTGTTCCAGATTCCCAAGCACTGCTGGTCTCTCAACAGCCTCCCCAGGAAGGTTGAGGGGTGTTTATGCAGATGGCTTCTCTAGTAGTTACCCATGATTTCCCAGAACTCCCAGGGTAGGGGAGGTGGGGATGATAATGGGGATGGT
>SJXQ01006972.1:344191-364854 GCA_006408695.1 Aepyceros melampus | reverse complement strand
CCTCTGAAAAGCCCATATGTTAGCATTCTGGAGCCCTCCTGAAGGAAAGAGAGCGCATCAGGGGATTAATAGCCACAAATAAGCTAAACTCTCCTCCTCAAATGGCATCTAATTGTCTCATTAAGAAACCAAGATGGAGAGCTGGCTAATTGTAAACAGATTTCCCACCCTCTCCGCTCCTCCACCCGCTCCCTCCCCAGCACACACGTGCACACACATCCCGCCCTCCATCCACTCTAACCTCAGCGAAGGATAACCACTTGCTGGAAATCACTGAGCATTTAAGGCAATGCTCTGGGGACTGAGGGAGCTAGACAAGGGCCTGGCTGGGGGCTGAGCCGGGATGGAGTCTCCAGGGGCCACTCCCCACATCTGGATGCTGGCTGTATCTCTGCTTTCTGAAGAGTGGAGAGGGGACTGCGGGGCCAGGATTCCTTCTCAGGTGGGTGAGCACTCTCTGCCCCAGTGCTGGAGAGACCTGGGCCCATGGCTTTCTCTGCAGGCCACCCGTGGGTGCAGGGGCTGTGGCGCCTTTGCAGTTCCAAGCTGTGAACAAGATTCACTCTTACAGCGGTCCTGCCTGCCCTGCGCTTCTCACAGCCCTCATCCAATGACGGCTGTCTTTATGTAGGGGAAAGCTTAAGGGCAGACACAAACATGGGGAGCCGGCTATGTGAACATGTAGACGGCCATCGACAAGCCAAGGAGCTGAGCCCTCCCTTAGAGTCTTAGGAGGAACCACCCTTGAAAGTGATGCTTTCAAACTGCCAGTTTCTGGGAGTGTGGGGCACTCGATTCTGTTGTTTCACCTGCTGGTCGAAACACTCAGACAGGAGTACATGCAGAATCCTGCCAGGCAGGCAGGTGCCTATGACCTGCAATGATGAGGACATCTCTGCCCCACAGGAGAGCTGGTGCCCAACAGGGTGTGAAAGCCAGGAATAAACCTGTTAGCCTTGCCCTCTTCCACTTCTCTGGGCAACTCAGAGACACATCTGGGGAGAGGGCTTCTCATGGGGTCCCAGGTGGTGGAGCCCAGGCCCACACAGGTAACCTGATCAGTTATGCACCCTTGGGTGTGTGTCATCCATCCCCATTCCCCAGCCTCTGGCCTGCTTACCATAGTCCCAGGCCCTGCTCTCCAGGGGTCAGAGGTTGAGACAGACAGGCAACCCCTGCTTGGGGGTGGTAGAGGCGGGAGGGGCTTGGACTGCAGCTGTTGTGGGGTCACATCTGCCTCGAGGACATGCCTGTCTCTGCTCATGGTGGCTGTGGGGCCAGGGAGGACAAGTTCTTTCACATGGTTGGAAGAATTCAATTCCCTGTGGTTGTAGGACTGGGGTTCCCTGCAGGTCACACCAGGCTGTTAGCTCTCCTCCAAGCAGGCAGGAGAGGTTCCCCCTTGGGCTTCACTGAGGTCTCATAACAGCTTAATCAAAGCATCGACCCCCTCACCACTTGCCACACGACACAACCTAATCAGGGGCAAGGTTATTTCTTCATATAAAATCCCCACCCATGCTCAAGGCGGATGGGATTGTACAGAACAAGTCCACGGGAGGGGAGGAGGCCTTGGAATTCTGCCAACCGTACTCTACCCCCTCCTGCCAGGCTCTCCTGGATGGGACACAGCTAGAGAGGGTCCGCCCTGAACTTTCTGCTGTTTGCACCCTTGGGGTCCTCATGGTGACCCCGGGCACAGGGTTGAGGATCAACAACCCAGACCATTCTCTCCCCTGAGGACATATACTCCACGTCTGCAGATCTGAACCGTGTGACAGCCGTTGTCCCCTGGAGGCAGAACATGGAGGACGGAGGTGCATCAGCACTCTCTTCACGTCTCCTCTGATCCCTCTCCTGGGGAGCCCCTCCAGGAACACAGAGCTGTGGCCTGAGCCTCCCCGCGGGTGAAGCAGTGAGGCCATGGGGACACACAGGAGCATGTGCCGCTCTGTGCAGTCTCTGCTTCTTACAAAGTTAAGCACAGTCTTACATCGCATCCATTAATCATGCCCAGAAGTATTTACCCAACAGAATTAGAAACCAGGTTCACACAAAGCCCTGCAAGCAGACATTTATAGTCTCACCCCCAACCAGAAGCAAGTAGTGAAGGAGTAACACCTGTAGGATACCCTGTAGGATACCCAGACGTGGAACACCGTCCAGCAGTGAAAGGGAGGGAGCCACCCAGCCATGCAAAGATATGAAGGAAACTTCTATGCACCTGGCTAAGTGAGAGAAGTCATTCTGAAGGGCTCCGTGTGCACGATTCCATCTATGTGACATTCTGGGAAAGGCAGCTGAGCCACCAGGGAAGATGGTACATAGTCCAGCGCTAGCCAGTCGCCTGGGAGAGGCTTGAGTGGGGGAATTGCGGGGGGATTTCTTGCGGGATGAAAGGATTCTGTGTGATTCTGAGATGGCTGTTACAGAACACCGCACCTTAGTCAAAACCCATAGAACTTTACCAAGAGTGAACCATAATGGACACAAATTAAAAAACAAAAAATTTAGAAGTTCAAGGATCTGTGGATGCAATGGAAAAAGAGCCAAAACATCATGATTATATTCCAAATGTGTGAAGTGCCTCACTGAAAGGGAATGGAGAAAGGAGCTACCCTAAGTAACATGGGGACAAGGAGCATGTGTGAGACTAAAGGCAGAGGGGCTGAGCTCTGTGCTCAAGGTGTAAACTGTCCCCACAGGGCGCCGGCCTGGAGCTCCGATCACACTGCACATGCAGACCCAGCTGGACAATGACGTGAGTATTTGGCAGGTGAAGGGAGTGAGTTTCTCCAGGTTGGAGGGGAGGCTGTGGGTAAGCAAGGGGAGGAGGCTGGGGTGTTCCCCATGGGGATGGGTTAGCGCTGGAGACATCAGGATGAACACCCATCTAGTTGAATAAGGGCTTCCCTGGTGGCTCAGCTGGTAAAGAATCTGCCTGCAATGCAGGAGACCCCAGTTTGATTCCTGGGTCAGGAAGATCCTCTGGAGAAGGCATAGACTAACCACTCCAGTATTCTTGGGTTTCCCTTGCGGCTCAACTGGTAAAGAATCGCCTCCAGTGTGGGAGACCTGGGTTTGATCCCTGGGTTGGGAAGATCCCTTGGGGAAGGGAAAAGCTACCCACTCCAGTATTCTAGCCTAGAGAATTCCATGGACTGTATAGTCCATGAGGTCACAAAGAGTTGGACACGACTGAGCTTAATAGAGATACAGGTGGGCACACATAGAAACGTCCACACATGCGTGTGCACTGGGTTGGTGACGCACACACATGTCCTTGTTCTGTCGGCTGAGAGCCTGGAGCAGTGACACCCAGTGCAGCAGGCACCCCCAGCACCAGATGTTGGCTTCTAACCCCGTTCTCCACGCGGGACTCCTTGGAGGAACAGCTGACCCTAGGACGGAGCAGGGCACACACGTGATGAGCCTGGGGTACCTGCTGGGTCAGGAAGGGAGGATCTGCTCAACCAAGAGCATCACCAGGGAGCATGTCAAGGTCGACAGGAAGAGCTCCCGGTGACTGCAGCTGGAACAACTCCAGCAACAGAATACTACACACATGTCCTTGTTCTGTCGGCTGAGAGCCTGGAGCAGTGACACCCAGTGCAGCAGGCACCCCCAGCACCAGATGTTGGCTTCTAACCCCGTTCTCCACGCGGGACTCCTTGGAGGAACAGCTGACCCTAGGACGGAGCAGGGCACACACGTGATGAGCCTGGGGTACCTGCTGGGTCAGGAAGGGAGGATCTGCTCAACCAAGAGCATCACCAGGGAGCATGTCAAGGTCGACAGGAAGAGCTCCCGGTGACTGCAGCTGGAACAACTCCAGCAACAGAATACTGTGGCCATGGATTATAAGTACAAAATTAATATCCATGAGGCTATATAGATATGAATAAATCATGGTGTAAACAAATAAGCAAAGGAGAATAGACAAAGCTCCTATTCCAAAGAATCCCAAATAACATTTGCAGATACTTTGCCAAGCAGGGAGGGAGCAGGTCTCCAGCTCTGCAAATGTGGGCTCTGCAAAGGGAGTCCCTTCCACAGTGTCCAGAATGCAGGTGGAGGCTGCAGACAGACACTTTTCACCCTGTCCTGCGCTCCAGCAGCCAACTGGGCACAGGGCATACAGGCTTCTCCTCGCTGGTCCAGGCTCCTTAGGAATTCCAGTTCCCATCCCTGGGCCCATGGCGTCCTCTCCCCTACCAGCACAAGGGCATGGGAGCCTGATTCCTGTAAAAGAGAACAGCTTGCCTTGCTGGCTTCTCCCGGACCATCACTTTTTGTACCACAAGCTGTCCTTGGCCTCTACTGAGAGGAGGTGTCTGATCTATCTCCTCTGTCCATGGGATTCTTCACGCAAGAATACTGGAATGGGTTGCCGTTCCCTTCTGCAAGGGATCTTCCCAACCCAGGGATCAAACCCAGGTCTTCGCACTGCGGACAGATCTGAGCCACTAGGGAAGCCCCATGTGGTCCCAAGTGAATTCCAAAGGTGACTGAATCCAGGAGGGACGAGGTCAAAAGAAGGGGCCTGGGGGAAGACAGATTCACAGCCTGGTCTCCTTGTCTCCCCAATGGTCCAGTGGCTCTGAGCACTGGGCAGTGGCTACTCAGATTATCAGCGTCACTGACAGCCTGGAGAATCAGAGGAAGTGGATGGGCCCTCTGCAGAAAAGTGTGCAGACACACGCAGTTCTGCTTACAATTCTCATGATTTTCAGGGTTCCTGGTCCCTCCTGCAACTGAGACCAGAGCCCATGGGACCAGGCTTAAAAAGCACTGTCCCAGACCCTGCCACTAGAAGTAAGGAACAAATGACTGAGGAGATAAAATTACCTCATCACAAACACAAAAATAAATTCCAGATGGATTAGAGACGTCAGTGGGAAATGCAAAACTGCAAAACATTTTTTAAAAGCACAAGAGAATGTTTTAATTGCATTTTAATGGGGTCAGTGCAATCAGTGTACACATCAGAAGAAGCTAAATGACCCGATAGAAAAATGGACAAAGCACAGGAACAGGCAATTCACAGGCGAGGGAGCCCAGCAGTCCGTAAAGACTTGAGGACAAGCTTGTCCGCACCAGCCGTCAGGGAGAAGCAAAGACATGGAGACACCCCACCTCACACCCCGCAGTCCTCGAACACTGGTGAGTTTGATAACACCAAACGGTGGCAAGAATGTGGAGAAACAGGAACTCTTGCACATTGCCAGTGGACAGGTGAATTGCTTGAACCACTCTGGAAAACAATTGGATATTTTCTACTGAAGCTGAAATTGCTCTGCTCCTAAATGACCCAGAGATTCCACTTCTGCGCAGCTCCTTGAGCCATCCCTGCACTTGTTCACAAGAGGGGTATCCATCACAGCAAAGTGAAAGTGAAAGTCACTCAGTCATGTCCAACTCTTTGCGACCCCACAGACTATATAGTCCATGGAATTCTCTAGGACAGAATACTGGAGTGGGTAGCCTTTCCTTTCCTTCAGGGGATCTTCCCAACCCAGGGATTGAACCCAGGTCTCCCGCATTGCAGGTGGATTCTTTACCAACTGAGCCACAAGGGAAGCTCATCAGAGTAAACTGTCCACCAAAAACTGGTCTCCAATTGGGGAATTGGGATACATTGGTTATTCATGTAATGACAATTAAACAAGAGTTAAAATGAGGGGGTTAGATCTACAGACATCAGCGTGGATAAATCTCCAAGACATAACGTTGAGTGAAAGGAAAACAAAGAAGAAATGAAGGATACATGCAGAATGAGACTGTGAGTGATTTTTAAATGCATAAAATATGATCAAGTTTTGTTGATGAGCACACTCTGACCTGCGGACAGTGGTTGCCTTGGGGGCAAGGGGGCAGCTCCTCTGTCTACAAGGTGGTCTTTCCCTATTTCATGTAATGACAATTAAACAAGAGTTAAAATGAGGGGGTTAGATCTACAGACATCAGCGTGGATAAATCTCCAAGACATAACGTTGAGTGAAAGGAAAACAAAGAAGAAATGAAGGATACATGCAGAATGAGACTGTGAGTGATTTTTAAATGCATAAAATATGATCAAGTTTTGTTGATGAGCACACTCTGACCTGCGGACAGTGGTTGCCTTGGGGGCAAGGGGGCAGCTCCTCTGTCTACAAGGTGGTCTTTCCCTAGCGGTGTCTGGGAAAAGGTTAAAGCAAATACCTTGAGCTGTGAGCACCTGTCTCAAGTGGAGCTCGGGTAAATGCCGATCATGTTACAGTTTGAACTTTTCTACATACTGGAAATATTTCACTTGTCTTATTTTTGAAAACAATGCTTCACAGGTTTTGTTTTTTTTTTTACCCCCAGCTTTTACAAACAACAAAGGATTGCTGAAGTAGCCAGGTGCACCGAGTTTGGTGACCCCCAGGCTTCTCCTGGGCCATCGTTTCTTATCCCACTTCCTTCCCGGCCTGTCAGAGGAGAAGGGGGAGAGAGGGGAGACAGAAACGCAGACCAGGGCCCCCTCGTGCAGCCCATTCCTGCCAGCCCCAGGCCCCAGCGTCGGGACCCCCCCTCCTCTGCTATTTGCCCATGCACATGGAAGGACTTTCTGTGATCACGTCGTAACGCGTGTCCTGGAAGGAGATAAAGCGAGTGCATCTCTCTGAGGACCGGACGTTTGAGCTGAGAACTAAAGAGGAGAAAGATCCATTAATCTGGGACAATAATTCTTATTTTTCAGGCAGAGAGAACTCAGGATCAGGAAAGCTTGGTGAACTCAGGATCACAAAGGAGGCCAGTGTGGGTAGAACAAAATCAGAGGACTTATAAAGCTGAGGACAGCGCACACAGAGCCTGGTTCTGAGACTGACTGATTCCCGTTCACACCCTGAGCCCTGACCTTGGTGTCCCATGGAGCCCTGATCCCTCACACACTGAGAACTGAGCTGGTCACAGAGCGAGCCCCGACCCTGGTAACAAACCAGATTGGTCATGGGCTGAGCCCTGAGTCTGGCTCGCATTCCAAGCCCTCCTTGCCGGTGGCTACAAAACGCTGCTCTCGAGGAGGGGGGATCCAAAGGCCGACAGGGGCTGGCCCTGCCCCTGCGGGGACCTGCCTCGCAGAGGACGTGTCAGGCCTGCAGCGCGAGGCAGCCGCCTCTGCAAAGCCACCATTTGGTCCACGATGCGACACTAATTGCTCTCAGTGGTGCCTGGTGCTTTGTTAAAAACTTTTTAATGTTGATTTTATAGAAAAACAGAAATAGCACAACATATGCTCTGCCCGTCTTCAGTGCTAACTGGCGCTGCAGCTGGGCCCCCTTTACAGGCCCCCTTGGGGGTTTGCAGGAGTGCAGACGAGACAGCAGAGTCAGGGGTCTCCCCCTCCCTAACAGGCTCCTGAGGGGCGGCACCCAAGGGGAGGGGTGGGGAGGGACTTCTGCAGGCCCTCCGGGCAGGTGAGGACTTCCAGGTACATCCTGTGACATCCTGTGACCCCACAGCAGACGTGGTCCAGGGAGCCTCCGCCTCCAGCCTCAACACTTAAGTGTGTACCTGGGAGCCCAGAGGTGATACGGTGACAGTGACCACCTCACTGACTGTGCTGTTGATGGCGGGGATGGAACAGGGCAGCAGGTGTGGCCATCCTTGTGACTGTGACAGGTGTCAGATGATGACACCTGTGCTTAGCATCAGGGCCAGTGCCTGGGTGGACACACCAGGGCAAGACTGCCCAAGAACCCACTCTGAAAACCAGCAGGACAGGGTGTTCCAGTTGCCCTTCTCTCCCTAGCTCTGGCCCTCAGATCCTGGACCTACCAAGACCCTGTCCATGCCGGGTGCATGCGACGGGTCCATGGGTCCATGCGGTGGTCAGAGGGCCGCCTCACCCGCCACTCTCCAGACCTGTGAGTGCTGTGTGCTCTGTACTCCCCGGCCCAGGTCTCTGCACATGCTATTCCTCTGTCAGGAGAGCCCTTCCCTTCCTGTGCTGCTCTCAGATTTCCACACACTCCACAGAAGCCCATTAAAACACTGGTCCTCTGAGAAGCCTGCCCCACTCTGTTACCCAGACCCACACCAGGCCCACTGGAGGAAGTTCACCACCAGGGGTCACGGCCAGCACGCTCCCTCCTCCGCCCGAGGACATGGACACAGGGACGTCCTCCCCCGCCTGTTTACCCCCACAGTGCCCGAGGCACAGTCAGGATCAGAAAACCTTTGATAAATAAATGACTGATCAGCTGGCCAAGTGAGTGAATGGGCATGGGTGATGCTAAGGAGCCAAGGCTCTGTCTGCAGAGGGAGGTGGAATAGGAGCCACCGGCCCGCAGAGGCTGTGCACAGGTGTCACCCAGCCTTTTCCTGGCTTGGGACCAACCTCATCTGGGGCCTGACTTTACAGCATGTCAGACACAGGACCTGGAGGAGGCCGGGGGCTTCCCACCATCAGCACTCTCTCTTGTAAAACAGGAGCACTGTCAGGCAGCTGCCAGCATCACCACACTGATACTGACACCAAGATCAGGCCAACAGTAACCAACCATGCTCACAGAGCTTGTGCATCAGGGAAGCCCTCTGCCCCACGCTTCCTGAAACAGTCATCACCTCATTTCACTACCTGGGGACGTGTGTGGGTGCGTGCTAAGTCGCCTCTGTCATGTCCAACTCTTTGCTACCTTATAGACTGCAGCCTGCCAGGCTCCTCTGTCTATGGGACTTTCCAGGAGAGAATACTGGAGTGGGTTGCCGTGCCCGCCTCCAGGGGACCTTCTCAACTTGGGTTTGAACCTGTGTCTCTTATGTCTTCTGCACTGGCAGGCAGGTTCTTTAACACTAGCGTCACCTGGGAAGTCCCCCCAGGACACTGACACTAAGTAAGTTCTAAAAGCAAAGGACACCTGATGACCTTTGTTCTGGGCTCTGAACATTGAGTTACCTGTGGCCTCCTGTGTCTGCAGTCACAGTGTGTGGCGGTGTGGGGGGCAGTGCGCCAGCCGGGGTTGAGGGGCCCTCTGCTCTGAGTCGTCCCTCTGCCTCCACCCTGGAAGCCCTCACTCTGAGCGTCCTGACGGTTGAGCAAGGCGGCCAGGCTGCAGGGGACGTAAATCAGCCAGGCTGCAGAGCAAGGCTGCTCCAT
Source organism: Aepyceros melampus (assembly GCA_006408695.1). Lineage (NCBI taxonomy): Eukaryota > Metazoa > Chordata > Mammalia > Artiodactyla > Bovidae > Aepyceros > Aepyceros melampus. The sequence goes on along the minus strand of SJXQ01006972.1, from coordinate 355,730 downwards.
GAGAGCGCACCTTCCATGCCAGATGCACAGGCTCAGCCAAAGGGGACCAGCGAGGGCCGCGGGGCAGGGCGGCTCCCTGTCGCCACAGGAGTCCTCGGCATCTCAGCCCATCCAGGGAGACCCAGTTAACTGGGCACCTTCCCCGCTCGCTGGGGGTCCTCTGGGAGAATCAGGCTGGAAGCAGGGGGCGGGGGGCAGCCTCTGAAACACAGGGTTCTGCAGCCTAAGCACATGCATCCAGGGAAGTGTCTCACTCTGAGCGTCCTGACGGTTGAGCAAGGCGGCCAGGCTGCAGGGGACGTAAATCAGCCAGGCTGCAGAGCAAGGCTGCTCCATGAGAGCGCACCTTCCATGCCAGATGCACAGGCTCAGCCAAAGGGGACCAGCGAGGGCCGCGGGGCAGGGCGGCTCCCTGTCGCCACAGGAGTCCTCGGCATCTCAGCCCATCCAGGGAGACCCAGTTAACTGGGCACCTTCCCCGCTCGCTGGGGGTCCTCTGGGAGAATCAGGCTGGAAGCAGGGGGCGGGGGGCAGCCTCTGAAACACAGGGTTCTGCAGCCTAAGCACATGCATCCAGGGAAGCGGCAGGGAGCCTGCCCAAGTCACAGCCCAGGGAGCCGCCAACAGGCCCCATTTAATTGGAAACACTGGCTCTGCCATCTCAGCAGGTGCACGGGGTGGGGACGCCTCCAGCCGCCAGTTCCGGGCCCCAGCATAGTCAGCGGGCTGGGCCCCAGAGAGCAGGCTCAGTCGTGAGGGGGAGCGATGACCGCTCAGCCTCCTTTGTTCAAGGATGGGCAGTGGAGCCAAGTTCTCCGTCGTCCTGCCCTGGACACGACGTAGACCCGAGGACCAAGGCTTGGTCCTCCTCGGACTCATGCCTCGGCAAACCCAAGCCAGTGCCCCTGCCCCAGCCTTCTCTGCCGGGACCAGGACCCCTGTCCTCTCTGCTGCAGCCCTTGGACCAAACTCCACTCCTCCCTTCCTGGGGGGTGCTCGGAGGACTGGCCATGACCTTCCTGGGGCACGTGCCCAAGCAAGGGCAGAGCCACAGCTGGCCCCAGGCATAGGGTGGGGGTGCTGCCCGCAGGACAGTGCTGCGGCCCCACCTGATGCTTACACCTGATTCCCACCCGTCTCCCTCACAGGCAGCACAGTGCCAACAGAGGTTAGGGTCACACACTCAAGACCAGCCTCTGTGCGAAGCTGTCAGCTGTGGGAAGGACAGGCTGAGCTCCTATCTCTGACTGAGGTCAGACTCAGGTGGCCAGCGGCAGACAGCCAACTTCTTCGATGGTGTCAGTGGTCTGCCCAGACAGCCTGCCCGCGCCAGGGTCTAGGAACCAGGTGGGTGCATGCCCAGGGACATTTAGGAGCCGCCGTGGTCCCAGCAGGCTTCCTGCATGCACCTTGGTCTTGCTCCCTTGACTTCAGGACAGAGGAGCTGCAAAGGAGAGCAGGGAGCACCTTGCTTTCTCTGGCTGGAAGTGGGGTTGCAAACAGCGTGGTGGTGATGAGCCAGCGTCCTCCCACTTTCAAGACACACGGGGCCCGTCTGCCCATACGTCCAACACTGGGAAATGATCCCACTGAACCTGGGGTCCCGGGGGACGTTCATCACAGAAGAGGGGCCAGTGTACCCAAGGGACATGGCTCCCGCAGCAGGCTGGGTCCAGGCCAGCGGGTGCTGGGCAAGGGGTCAGGCTCCAGGCGGCCAGTCAGCAGGACCAAGGCTACAGAGCCTGCAGCAGTGGACATCCTCACATCCCCGGTGCCACCAGGCGACGGGAACTCCCCAGAGTCACAAGGCCAGGGCCACACAGACAGAAGGGAGGCTGCACCTCGGGGAGCAAGGCCAGCGCTCAGTCACCAGCCGGGACACTCGGGCCCCTTGGCAGGAGGGGACCACCAGGCACCATCCGGCCTGTAGCCAGTCTGAATGCCTACAGCCCAGGACACACAGTCCTCGCTCCTGGGAGTTCACAGGATGCTCCTGATGTCCTTAAAGCCCTCCTGCCTCAGGCCAGGTCCAGGCTCAGGCCAAGGTCAAGAGGCTACACCTCGGGGGAGGAGAAACCAAAGAGGTTGGGAGACCTAGCCAGGAGGACAAGCTCAGGGAGTCCAGCGACTGCTTCCCTCTCTGCTTCCCATCCTGGGCAAGAAGAATCCTCCCCAGAACGCAGCCCCTCCCCTCCCCGCCCTGCCCCTCCTAGCCTCTTCCTTCCCATCTCAGCCCCTCCTCTCCAGCCCGCTTCAGCTCTTTTGGAGCATGGGTCCTGTAGGCAGAAGGGGAAACACAGCTCCTCTCCACCTGCACCCCCACCTAGCACACCCTGACATGTCTGAGTACACTGACTCCAGCACTAGAGTCTTTTTCCCCCTGTTTTATTGAGAAATAATTGACATACAGCATCTCATGAATTTAAGATGTACAGCATGATGGTCTGATTTACACATATTGTGAATAGATTTAATTAACATCATCTCATATAGGTATAAAGAAAAAGAAAAATGTGCTTTCTTTTGTGTGATGAGAACCCTTATGATCTACTCAGCAGCTTTCCTTTATTTCCTGAAGCAGTGTTAACCATAGTCACCACATTGTCTATCCCCAGAGCTTATTTATCTTATAACTCCTAGTCAGTACCCTTTGACCACCTTCATCCAGTTCCCCTCCCAACACGCCCTCTGCTAACTGCAAATCTCATCTCTTTTCCTATGAGTTTGGTCTGTATTTTATTCAGATTCCACATATAAGTCAGGGTGAAATCATAGACAGTATTTGTCTTTCTTGTCTGACTTATCTCACTTAGCATAATGCCACCAAGGTCCACCCAGCTTGTCACAAATGGCAGGATTTCCTCTTTTTCATGACTGAATAATATTCCATGGTGTACAAAGACCCCAACTTCTTCACCCATTCATCCACACAACTTAGGAGTCTTGGTTACTGTGAATAATGCCAGCAACGGAGCCTTTTTCCTGGCATGGTCCCAGGCTGAGAGTTGGTGCTAAATGAGTACTCGGTTGAATGAATGAATGTGTGAGAGCACAGAGGTTCAAGGACCCCGCTCTGACACTTCCCATTCAAGTCCAAGCCTGGAGAATCATCTCATCCACACCTGGACAGCTGCCTGGCATGTCCTCCCCACCCCTCTGGCAGGGACCGCCCAGGCCTGGGATAATGTGGAGGCCTCCCAGGGCAGGCTGCATGGGGAGGGCTGCGGGCTGAGGCTGCTCCCCCGCTGCCCCTCTGCCAAGTGCTCACCCAAGGGGCCACCCTGCCAGTCTGGAGGACCGAGCAGGGAATCTCAGGGGAGATGTCTGGGGTTTGGGAGGGGCGGTCCAGGGCTTCGTGTTGTGGGTGGGGGCTGGTGCATAGGTGCAGAGGGGAGGACAGGGCCGAGCTCTATCCCTCACCCATTTCTCTGGGGCTGGGACAACCCCCAGATTTTTACACCTTGCTTTATTAATGCCTCTCTCTCCTCCTGCAGATTCCAATAGCCTCCCAGAAAGCAGCTGCTATTAGCTTCTCCCCGAGGCTCCAAATCCCCAGTGCTCAGCAAAATTCCCCTCTGATTGAAGCAGCTGTTCCAGGAGCTCATCAAAGCCCCTCAAAGGGAAGATTAGCCTGCATAGCCCATCAGCCCAGGCATTGTCACCATTCACGGGCACCGGCTTGGCCACGCGGAGCCCCGCCGAAGACACAGAATTAGGGAACGTGGGACTCTGAGCAGCACAGGCTTTCAGAAGCATGGCATCATCACATCTTCCCCCCAAAGCAGCTTAGGGTGTTAGCATTTGAAGGATGCCTCCTTTCAGGAGCTTAGACTCTTAGAAGTCACCTCAAATTTTACTCTGATTAAGTTTGGGGTAAAATAAGTAAATCTAATCTCTGGCGCTGTCTCAGGAGCCTAGCATCTGAGCCTGTTAAAAACATGGGCTTGCAACATCTGTGAGTCCCAGAAATCATGTAATCTGGGGGTCAGGGAGAGGGCAGACCCCAAAGCCTCACCCTCTCATTCCAGTCCTCAGCGAGCAGGAGGAGGGCTTGGGCATCAGGAGACAGGCCTGGGGCAGCCCCCTTCCCTGCCCCTCATGCTTGGGACATTGGTCTTGGGGCCCCCAGTCCTCATCCAACCCCAGGCCAGATGGTCCTAGTGTGGGAGGGTGCTCTCCACCCCTGTGACTGATGACCTCAGGCCCCACCAGGGTTCCACGTGTGCTCACCCCCACCCCGCCTTCTGAGACCCCACCTGAGGTTCTGGGAGACCCCCACCTGCAATGCTGGAATGAGCTTCAGCCTGAAATCATTTGTTCCAAGGACCCAGAGTCACAGACAAACAGGGCAGAAGTCAGCATGTCCCTGGTGGGGTCAGGAGTCTGTGGCCCCGAGCACAGCAGCACCCGTGCCCACCACCCTGGGGGCCCCAAGGAGCCCGTGGTGACAGCGCAGCTCATGTGTCGTGTGGTCTCAGGGCCTGGAACCCCCTGCCCAAGCCTCACAGCCCCAGAGCAGACCACTGGCTCAGGAGGGACAGCACCCTGGACTCCAGGCAGGGTCACACACAGTCTGAGTGAGTCTCAGTTTCCCCATCCACCAGATGGGCCAGCAAACTGCTTCCTGGGATCCTTGTGAAGCAGACAGTGCCCAGCAATGCAGAGGGTCAGAGGCCCCGAGAGCCCAGGCACCACGCCTCCCAGGAGGAGCAGGCAGGGTGGGGCCGTGGGACTGGCAGGAAGACTGCACAGATCGGGGGCCTCCCCCTGAGGCCCCCCAGCTACAGGAGGAGAGGACGGGGCTCCCTGGGTGGCGAAGGCCTCCTCCATCAGCAGCATGGCCCCAGCCACGCAGGTCTCCACTGCACCTGCCTTCTTCATTCCCACGGGAACATGCTCGCCGGCTGGTGGAAGCTTATTGTGGGTGCTCCGTCACTCAGCTGTTTCCAAGTCTTTGTGATGCCAGGGACTATTTGCATGCCTGCCAGGCTCCTCAGTCCATGGGATTCTCCAGGCAAGAATACTGGAGTGGGTTGCCATTTCCTCCTCCAGGGATCTTCCCACCCAGAGATGGAACCTGAGTCTCTTATGTTTCCTGCACTGGCAGACGGGTTCTTTACCACTAGCGCCACCTGGGAAGCCTGGTGGAGGCTTTGGGACCCAGTTACTAGGGCCTAACCATTTCCCCCCATTGCCTAGGTGAGTGGGGCCGAGTGAGGAACCCCAGTTTGTCCCACAGCTGTGCACGGGGCCCGCAACCTGCCCTAGGGGGCTGTTCAGAAAGGGAGCCCCTCAGGACAGAGTTGAGTGGTGAGTGGTGTGTGTTCGGGAGAGCAGTTTTCATCTTCTGTACCCAGTAGCGGGCACCTTTGCCAAACTGACACAATTCAGAATCTCGGACTCCCTGAGGGACTCATACCCCTGCTTGTCATGACTCTGTCGCATGTTTGCATGCTAGAGCTCACCAAGCTCATTCAGCAAAACTTGCATCACAGCAGTGTCATGAGGGAACCTGTCCAAGGAGAGCAGGATGCTCAAGGCGGGCAGTGACCTCAGGAGGGCGGCTCAGACAGGGGGTCCTGACACGGAGGTCTCCCACACTTGCCTCCTGAAAAGCACACTTCCCTTCCTGACGTGTCCTGAAGGAAGTCTGGCACCCCAGGGGAGGCAGGAGCCTGAGCAGGGGACAGAGTCAGAAGCAGAGGGACGAGATTACAGAAGCAGGTCCCTCGGAGGCCACACCGGGGCCGCTCAGTGTTCCCTGGAGTGCAGGGCTCCCATCTCCGAGCCAGCAGGTGGCCCCTGGCAGCCGCATGCTCAAGCACTGGACCACAGATGCGTCCAGCTGTTCGGGGGTGGGGGAGGGGAGTCCTGGCACTAATGACAGACAGCTGTTCCTCCTGCAGGAGGCATTTGCACTTGGTGCTCAGAAGGGCCCTGCATGCCTGCTTTCCTGCCAGGGCCTCAGACCATCACACAAGCTCATTTCGGGTGAGCCAAGCCGTAAGCCAGACTCCCAGGATCTGCCCTGGAATGAGCACTCAATGCTGGTGAAGCCCCTTTCCAGGCCCAGGACTGAGGCTGCCACAGTGAGACTGTGACTGCATGTCAGGCTGAGCTCCTCATCCTCAGGCCAAAGCCATTGCCTGCAAGTCACCTGGCAAGGCTGCTGTGAGAGTGGGGGTGAGGGCTGTGCTCCTGGCTGGGCCAGGTGACTCTACACCATCCAGCTCAGCTCACAAGGGTTCCTCTGCCCAGTGGGCTCTGGCTCAGCCTGCAGGGCCCAGTGCCAGCATCACCTCCTCCAGGAAGCCCTCCTCTCCTGCCTGCCAAAACTGACTACCCCTTCTGTGCCCCTTCCTTTTACGTCTGGACCATTGCAGCTACATGGAGCTACCTCTCCCCAGCTACATTCTGCCTCCTGCTACAACTGTTGTCCCCTTTGTGGGGTCCACTTTAAACTGTCACCTCCAAGACAGCAGCAGCGTGTAACCCTGGGCTTGGGGGCTGGTACTGCCGGCCCTGTTTAATAGCTGAGCAGTTGGAAGCTCAGGGAAAAGTGACCTTCCAAGCCTGAGGCAAGTGCGGGGAGGAATGCAGGCCCAGCCTCTGTCCCTGGGTCCCCACAATACACCCCTGCTTGGCAGTTCCTGCTCACCCTCACCCTCCCCCATCCCTAGCTGGGTTCTGCCTTGGTTTCCCCACCTGGGACCCTGATTCCAGCCTCAGCCCTTGTGGTCAGATCTGAGGCCTTGCCCAGACCCTGTCCACACACCTCCCCAATGGGGTCAGCATATCTGGTAAATAAAAATACAAGACAGTCAGTTATATTGAATTCCAGATAAATAGTGTTTTTTCAGTTAGATATATCCCACACTATGTGAAGTATAATTTTACTAGAAAATTGTTATCCATTCCTTTGTCACCAACTCAGTGGACATGGGTTTGTGCAGACTCTGGCAGTTGGTGACAGACAGGGAGGCCTGGCATGCTGCGGTTCATGGGGTCGCAGAGTCAGACAGGACTGAGCTGAGCTGAGCTGAATTCTGCTCAGTTTTAGCTGGGCATCCTGGTTTCCTCCAGTAGCTCCACCTCAAGCGTCAGCGACTGGTCCTCTTTGTCCTCACCGCTGGTGGGAATTGTTCTGGAAAGGATGGGTCAGTGACTCGGAGTCTAGACCCGGCAGCCTGGCCCTGATGCCCGCATCCCAATGACAGTTCCCCAGGACGTGGAAACAGGAGTGCATCGTCAGCCCCTGCGGACACTGCGTGGTACATTCCCAGCTCCTCTCCCCAGCGCTCTGTCCCTCCAGGACCAGTGGCCGGGACTGAGTGCCTTGGCCTGGGCGTGGCCAGAAGGAGGATGTTGTGGCCGCCCCCGCCAGAACATCTGCCTCCCCAGCAAAGTTGTGGGCACCAGGACAACATCCCCACCTCCCACACACTCTCTGTCACCAGGCACTCGGCCCATATGATTCAATTCAGCTCCAGGGATGCTATGAAGGGGTTTCTGTGAGCCCATTTCACAGGTGAGAAAACTGAGGCCTAAGCAGGTTAAGTAACTTGAGCATGGCTGCACCATCCGTAAGCGACAGAGGCAGGATCAGACTGGGTCCCTGCCCCCTCTGATCACCACCCACCTGCACTCACTCTCACCGTGAACTGACGCTGTGTGTCTTCCTGCTCCTTGCTCTCCCAACCCGGATGACAGCCTTCACTCTGTTGCACCCACTTCCGTGGCCCCCGGGGATTGGCTTCACCTTCCAGACCCCCTCGCCCATCCTTTCTGGACAAACACCCTCAGCCTGGCTACTGTCTCTCCTAGTTCTGGGTGGGCCTCGTGCAGGAAGACCTGCCAAGGTCCTAGTTCCCTCCCCAGAACTCCAGGAGTCCAGGCCACATGGACCCCTCATGGCTTCATGAAAGCTTGATGATGGCGGTGGCGGCAATGATGCTGCCCAGATTCCTGCGTTAACCTATAAGAAGTATCATCCTTCATTTAGAAGCATTCCCATTACAGTGAAGAACGAGACGAGAAAGCCTATCTTATGTTCAATTTCACACTGAACTATAAATAGTACTTGATAGTTGACTAGACATATTGAAGACAGTAAAAATCCAGAACTGAAGATCTAAATGTGATAAACGAACCTTTAAAACAATTAAAGTACAGAAAAATATTCTGTGATCTCAGGGTAAAGAAGAATTTCTAAAAGAAGACAAAATGGAGACCTAGAGAGGAAAATGATCAACTTGGATATATCAGAAGTTAAAACTTCTGTATGAAAAAGGACCGTAACATAAAGAGAAGTGGCTGTCTGAGAAAAAGACTTCACAACACACAGCAGAAAACAGATCAATGTCCAGATACATAAAGAACATCTACAAGTCAATAAAAAGCCAAACACCCAAGGGAAAAACAGACAAAACCTACAAACAGGCAATTCACCAAAGGGAAGATCTAAACCCTGAATTACACTGTGGCATAGTCACTAACACGTGATGGTTAGGTCCATATTCATTAGCCCAGCATCTCACGTCTGTTTATTTGAAACACAACCGCTGGTGGCATCTAGTGGAATGGAGAACGGGCGAGTCCAAGGCCATTTCCGAGCACGCACGGGCCCTGCAGAATGGAGGGGAGCCCATCCGGCAGAGGGCCCGACGCTGACGGGCTTCCTGAGATGTCTCCTGACCACTCAGCCTCAGACAAATTGGGCACCCGCTCTGAACCTAGTTTCCTTCCCTGCAAAGTGCGCTCATCCCCTCTAGACATCACTGTGCAGATTCCAAGACAGATGTACCTAAAATTCCCAGGCCAGTACCTGACACGTAAAAGCTTGACAAATAACAACATTTTCACTGTGACACCATCTGTAATAGAAAATACCAGAAACAAACCAAACCCCCTCAATTTGGAAGTGGACACACCCTGGAATACTTTTGAATGACCAAGTATACAGTAGCACTTCAAAATACACAAAATATACCTATATTATTGAAAAGGATGGACCTTAAAAACAAAATGTTGAGTAAAGAGAGAAATTCCAGAACATTACTTACACCATAATCCCATTATGTAAATGTTTAAACACACAAAACAATGGGACATATTGTTTATGGTATGCATATGCAGAAAAGGTATAAAACATGGACTAATTACTCTCCAATTTATGTCAATTGGTTGCCTCCAGGAAGGAATTTTTTTTTTCACTTGGGGTGGCAGGGACAGGAGGCTTTGTGAGGAAATCGTTTCTGGTTGTCTGAGATTTATTACTGTCAATATCCAAAGCAAAGCCCTTGGGAAGGATGCCCTCGTGCTCAGAAGCATCGTGGCCCAAAAGGCTCACCTACACTGGCCACAGCCCTGCCCCAGCCAGGCTGGCCCCCGAGGGTTCCCTCCACTCATTGTTCCATCCCCCTGGAAGGCGCAGGGCACCTTGAGCTCAGATGTCCAGCCTCCAGGCTTGGAGAACAGCCTTCTGGTGTCTGTAAGCCCGGTCCTCCGTGTTCTGTGACGGGAACCTGCACGGAGGCTGATACACAGGCTCTCGTCTGACCTTCCCGGCTGCTCCGTCAGACTGTCCTTCTTCCTGCCACCACATAAGCCAGGGCCTCGAGTTCTCACCGTCCCGTCTGCAGCTGGGGCCCTGCCCCGGGGAGGGCGCCTCCTCACAACAGGCCTGGAGTCTGTGATCTGCCCATCTGTTTGCTGTCTTGCCTGCTTCCCTCTGCCCTCTGGATGGTCAGCTCTCCCAGGGCAGGAGTCGCGCCCGGTTCCCACCATGCTCTGCCAGGCTTGGCACACGCTGGCACGTGGTTGCAGCTCTTCACATTTGCAGGTGTGTAAGTGTGTGGACTCGGGTCACAGCAGGGGAGCTGGGGATGAACCTCAGCCCCTCGGTTCTCAGCTCCAGGCTACCCTGGGGCGCATCCTGTGTGGTTGGCACCGGGATGGGGCCATGAGTCTGCAGACAGGGATGAGGGGACCGCGGCGCTGGGAGCCTGCTCTGCCTGGACGCTCCTCCCCTGAGGAATGCGGCCTGTGGACGTGCTCTGGGCCTGTGCTTGGGCAGGACCATGCTACTCCACAGTCCAAGAATCATCTCAACCAGTCACAGCTCGGGAACTTCACCAGCACAGATCCAGCTCCCTCACCTAGTTACCAGACTTTCCCTGGGGAGATGCTCAACTTAAAAACCAGAGCCTTGGCTCTAAACCGCAGGGGACCCAGAGTGTGTGAGCGCAGGACCTCTGCCAGCTGGGCTGGGAGGCGGATGTTCTCTTGCTAAGAGGGGCCGTGACAGGTGCAAACAGAGGGTGACCTTACTCCCCGGCAAGGCCAGACCAGCCACACATACACTCAATGTCCACGCTTCCCAGGTGGTCCTCCAGAAGAAAGGGCCTCTCCCAGTCATGGGCTGACCAGACCCACATGGACACACCTGCTTGCACGGAGAGGGGACACACAATCCAAAGTGAAAGAGACTAAAGCCGAGAGAGGAAGCGGTGAGCACATCATTGGGAGTCCTGTTTGCCGTCTCCCTGGTCCTTAGCCCCAGGCCTTGGCAGCTCCCTAAATCCCCGATGGAGACTCGGCCCTGAGTCTGGGAGCCAGCCCTCCAGACATGACTGGTGGTCTCCCCGAGCTGCCTGGGCCTCCCCCAGATATGGCCCCACGTGCGTCCTCTGCTCCTCCAGCCTGTGCCCCGACCAGGATCATCGCAGAGAGCAGCCCTTCAACACAGCTCCTGTGTATCTGGATGAACTGCTCCTTTGGGTCCAGCTCTGCTCTGAATTCTGGGGGGCTCTGGAACCCCTGCTCTGTGCCCCACTTCCCCCTCGGGCTGACAGATGTCAAGAGGCTTCCTCATGGGTGACGGCCAGGGGCCCCACCTTGTGCCTGGGCTAATGGCCGGTTAAGCTAAACTTAGCAGAACATGGAGAGGCCCTGAGATAAGGGAAGAGACTGAGGAGGGTCAGCAATGCAGGGGGAGAGAGAGGCTGAAAACCAATTAATAGATAAGGATTCCCATCCTCCTGCTCCCAGAGCATCCTTTTGCTGCTGGTGCAGTCAGAGACTGCTCAGGAAATGAAAACTCCCACTAGGGAAGGGCGAGAGGGAAAGAGCCAGGAGCTGACAGAGCTCAGGGGTGCTGAAAATTAGACACAACTTTGTGTCATCAACACAGTCTCCTCTTCCAGCCCTGCCACCATCAGCACTGCCATCACCATGCCTATCACCACCACCAACAATACTACCACTACCACTGCCGGCATCACCACCATTCAAAGCACCTCCAAGACCACCATCACTATGATTACCATCATCACCACCACCACCCCATCACCACCATGATGACTGTCACCACCACCATCTCTACCATTATCACCATCATCATCACAGCCATCACTGTCATCACCATCACCAACATCACCACATCACCATCACCACCATCACCGCATCACCATCACCACCATCACCATCACCATCATCATCACCACCCTCACCATCACCACCATCATCACCACCCTCACTG
>SJXQ01006972.1:327800-343728 GCA_006408695.1 Aepyceros melampus | reverse complement strand
CCACCACCACCACACCATCACCACCATGATGACCATCACCACCACCATCTCTATCATTATCACCATCAGCACCACCATCACCATCACCACCACCACCACCATCACCACCACCACCACCATCATCACCAGTACCATTTTCACCATCACCATCACCATCATCACCATCACCATCATCACCACCATCACTGTCGTCACCATCATCACAATCACCACCACTATCAGTACCATTATCACCACCACCATCACTACCATCATCACCATCGCCACCATCACTATCATCGCCATTATCACAATCACCACTACCCTCACTATCATCACCACCACCACCACCCTCACTGTCATCACCATTACCACGCCCATCACTATCACTATCACCATCATCACCACCATCACCATCATCACCTCCATCATCTTGGCATCACCAGGAGCCCTGTCATCATATCACTAACTTCAGTACAACCACAACCATCATCAGAAACCTCAGCACCACCCCCACATCTCCAGGACCTAGTACAATTCCTGGCACACAGAAGGTTCTCAGAAAGGTTGCATAAATGAGCTACCAAACCTGTACCACCACCTTCAGATCATCAGTAATCATTTCACTCTGAGCTGGGATCCCCTACCTGACCACACCCACACCCAGGCACTGGTCACACCAGTCCTGTACAAACCCTTGACTGCTGGGGAGCTGGCTGGTCCCCATTCCCCACATGACCCCTCATGAGCTATGAGACATGGAGATTTGGGGTGTTGTTTGCTTTGGGGAGCTCTGCAGGCTTCCTGTGCTGGTGGGAACATACCTGCCCTTGGTCCCAGTGGAGGGTTGTACACTGCGCACCACGGCCCCACCTGGCCCACCCCACTTGGCCTTGGGCCTGGTCCCTCTGGAGACCTGCCCCCCAGCCTCCTGCCCCAGAGCCTCACTCCTTCCCCAGCTCCACTTTCGGCCACCAAGCACAGCCCACCCTGAAGGGCCTGCCGTGGTTTCTAAGCCTCTGTGGTTTTCCTGTGAATAGAGCCTTAGACTGGCTCCCAAAAGAGTTTCTGAGATGGGTTGGTGTGCTGGCTGCAGCATGCACTCTGGAAGAGGGTGAGGACAGCGAGCGGGACCAGGCAGAGGGAGAGGCTGAGCACCCCCCACACAGGGAGCTGAGACCAGGCATTGCAACTGGACCGGCCATTCGACGGGGTGGGTGGGGCCTAGTGAGCAGACTCCCTGTGGCCCGTGGGGCAAGGCCAGGAGGGGGTGCAGGAGTGAGCTGTGGACGGGGGACAGCTCACCACAGCACCCACAGTGGTCTGCTGGGTGCTGCCTCTGCTCACTGGCCACTACAGGAGAAGCTGCCGTCTTCATCTGGGGCCTGAGGCCTCTATGCACCCCGCGGGCAGCCAGTATAGAAGAGGGAGGACCCGGCGGGGTAGCAACCAGGGTCCAGGCCACAAGAAGCAGCACTGGGCCCCAGGGGCTTGTCTGTGAGAAGGAACATGATGGACACGGTCACCAGCATCACCCTGGCTGTGGAAGGCCCTCCTTTGCTTCTCTCAACGTCATGAAACCTTCAGAAATGCCCACGTTATTATCATTTTTAGGGGACATCCTCCAGATGTCCCCCTTGGAGCCTAACAAGAACTGACAGCTTCCCTGGAAAGGATGCCGGAGTCATCCAGCCACAATTCTCCATGAAATATGTTTTATTAGGATACCAGCTGGCCAGGCAGGGAGCCCGTGAGTGGATGGAGGGTCAGGCTGGGAGGGGACACCTTTCTGGCCCCCACACATGACCCCCTGTTGCAGGACCTGGGATGAGCCGGTGGAACCTGCTCTGGTCCGGTTTTCTCACCTGCAGAGACAGATAACTGGTGCTGAAGGCAAATACAGAGCGTGGCGAGGGCCGGTCCTCCAGGGGAGGGCACACTGGACTCTGCGGCCGTGTGTCCTGCACCAGCCCAGACTCTAGCGCAGCTGCACCAGGACAGCAGTCACCAAGGACCTGAGGACAAAACACTCCCAAGACACTGATGCAGCCTCAACAGCAGCACCGGCAGCAGCCCTGATGCCTGCAGACCCCACCAACCATCACTCAGCAGGGCTTGTTTCGTGACACATGCTGCCCCAAGTGCATTAAATACATGATCCCCTTTGTGTCTGTGATAACCCTCTGTGGTGGGGTCTGTGATGGTCCCGCTTGACACCTAGGAGCCTAAGGCACAGCAAGGTTAAGTAATATGGTCAAGGTCATAGAGCTGAGAATGAAAGGAGCCAGTTGCACACCAGCCGCCTCTGTCTGGGGCCAGGCTGTCTGCCTGGAGAGCTGAACCCAAGATGTGTGAAGCGTGGCCTCTGCCCTTTAAAGGCAGAAGAATAAGGTGGGGGTAGAGGGTAATCTAAGGAAATCGTGGAAGACTGTCAGGTGGAGGTGACCCCTCAGCTAAGACTGAAGAAGGGTTCACGTCCCTGGAGGGAGGCAGAGAGGTTCAACACAGCACAATGTGAGAAAAGGCCAGGAGCCCGGCTTTTCCTGGGGGCAGTTTCCACTCCCTCCCTCTTTCCTTGTCTTCATCATCCCCATAAGTACCAACCTCCTCAGACTGCCAAAGGAGCAGCAGGTTATAGAACGTGGGGTTCACACCTTTCCATGAAAATCCATTCTTCCTTTGGAGAAAGTGCCTAAAAATCCACCATTAAGTAAAATTTGAACCATACAGAAGCATTATAAAATATTAGATAAAGTTATTTTTTTTTAATGATCTAAAATAGATTTCCTCTTTCCCAAGTCTCCAACAGAAATAGTCCATGAGAGGAGTCAGCCTCTTCAGACACTTCCTGGGGAATCAGGGGGCTCTTGAACCCCAAAAGGCCCTCCCCCTGCTGAAAGCAAGCAGAGTTCCTGGCAGGCAGGATAGAGGCCAATGCTCTGGGTTTACTGCTCTTCCGTGAACGGGTCAGCTATGCTTTCCCTTTTCTCAGTAAAAGGGCTTCCCTGGTGGCTCAGACAGTAAAGAATCTGCCTGCAATGCAGGAACCCCGGGTTCGATCCCTTGGTCGGGAAGATCCCCTGGAGAAGGGAACGCCTGCCCAACTCCAGTATTGTTGCCTGGAGAATTCCATGGACAGAGGAGCCTGGTGGGCAAAGAGCAGGACACAACTAACACTTTCCCTTTCCCTCTATCCTTAGAAACTCCACACGCTGCTGAAGAAGCACCCTGGGAAGAGGGAACCCAGATCCCACCAGGTGACTGCTGCCCCGGTGCAGCTGCACTAGAGTCAGGGCTGGTGCAGGACACATGGCCGCAGAGTCCAGTGTGCCCTCCCCTGGAGGACCGGGCCCTCACCACTGTGTGTGCAGCCTCAGAGAGGAACGCTCTCTTCTCGGGCCTCCCTTCTCCTTCCGGCGCTCATCCATCAAGCACACAGCTTGTGCGGCTGTGTGTGCATCCAGGCCCAGGGCCGCACAGGAACCCGGCCAACACGACTCCCGCTTAGCGGAGCATGTCTGCCTGCGGGGTCAGTTAGGCAGCTTCTCCTACAGACAGAGACCTCCCTGACGCTCTGTGGCTGGGTCTGTGGCATGGTCTGCAGGCCCATCTGGGCCCGGCTGGAGGGGCTGAGGCCCTCCTGGTGGAGCACAGGCACCCAAGCGGGGGGAGGAGACACCCAGTGCTTCCAGAGACCCCACTTGGAGGCGGCCCAGCATCACTTCCAGCCATGTCCCCTAGGCAAACCCAGAGCCGATGGGGAGTCTGCACTCCCTCCTCCAAAAGGCACCCCAAGTCCTCATCAGAGGGCACAGACATGAGAGTTCAGCACAGGTGGGCCCAGAGATAGCGGCCCATCTGCTCCAGAAGACCACCAGAAGCATGGAAATCCCAGACTGTTGAGATGCTGAGACAGGGAAGCAGGACGCTGGGCCAGGGAAGCGATCTGCAGAGTGGGGGCTGGATCCTTGCCACCACTGTCAGCCTGGTGCCCGTGGGGCCCCCAGACCTGTGCGTCCTGTGGCAGAGGACCGGTAGAGGACCAGCACCATCTCCTGGGCCCTGGAGATGCTCAGTCAACCTGACCCAGGGGAAAGGGAGCAGAGCGCACTCACGACCGAGCACCGTGCAAGAACGGGGCTGCGCCAACGCACCAGCCGCACAGCTGGCATCCAGCGCTTTGCTCTCTGGAAGGTTGGGAAGCAGAGGCCCTCAGAGGTGACATAAGCTGGTCCCAGACCTGGTACTAAGAGGGGCAAAGTGGCATATGGTCTGAGCTGCAGCCTGGCAGAGGGCAGTGGGTGCTCTGACCCTGAGGAATGCACCCTGGGGGTGATGGCCCATTTCACAGAGGAAAGCTTGAGGCTCAATGGAGGGGGGCTGGGTCTCCTGCAGCAGGTTGTCAGGGTCTTAACCAGGTCCTTAAGGGGCAGACAGCACCACATCTCCCGAATTCAGATGCCTCCATTACCGTGATTTCAGGCTTCCCAGCGATCCCTCTCGGGCCAACTTCCAGGCAGCCCAGCCCACTGAACTTCATCCGCCCAGCTGGAGAATGGCCAGAGTGGGAGGCGCCTCCCAGGGCCTACAAGGGGTCTGAGCAAACACACACGTCGCTTGACTTTCTTCAAAATGCAATTGAGTTTTATATGTCAGCATTTGGCCAAGAGGAAAAATAAATGCCATTGAAGGCCAAGTTATCATGCCCACGTTGCAATCATTTACTGGAGCTTAAACGCGGCCGCTCTCAGAGTGAAATAAGACAAATCCTGCGAGGAGGCGAGGCACAGAGAAAAATGGATGCTCACTTGCCCAGGAGCGGGGCGGCCCGACAAGAGAGTCAGTGCTTCTCCAGGCAGAAAAATGAACCTCCAGGCAGCCACAACTGAATACCACCAGCCCCTGTTCAGCACCCTGTGGCCTCTTTGTAGCAAATCTCTCCAACAGGCCGACTCTCTCCCCCTGTGAGGGTTCCCTCCACCAGGGATACTTCCCTGGGACGTGTGGCCTGGTCGGCCCGCCCACCTACACGCAGGGCCAACACCTCCACTCCTCCCTAGTCTTCAGCCGTCTGTTTCTCTCGAGAGGATCCTGTTCTTGGTCGCACAGACCAGGGACCCCTTGCCTGGGTCCTCACCCCAGTCCTCCTCCGGCCCCCTCAGTCCCACAAGGAACTGAATCTTGCCAACAACCAGGTAAGCCTGGAAGCAGGTCCCTTCCCAGTCAAGCCTCAGATGAGACCCCCCCACCTTGACCAACACCTGGACCACTTCCCGTGAGACACTGGAGGCCGTGGGTGAGCTGCGCTAGGCTGCTGGCTGCAGACCCTGTATGTTTGGGGTCCCGTGCTACAGGCAGCTTGCACCTGCTCTGTGATGTGCAGTGACCTCCTTGGGAGTCTGAAGAACAATAAGGGATCATCTCTGCTCTGGATTTCTCAGCCTAACAGGAAACATACAAGCAAGCGACAGCAATGACCCCTATAAGGCAGGTTGCAGGGGAGGGAGCACCAGGCCTTGGGAGGATGAGGGACTGACTCCTGCCACCCTGCCTCCCAGTGGCTGCCAGGAGGGGAGGCTAGGAGGGAATGTCCACCCCAGCCTGTAGCACGCTCATGCTGGGGAGTCAAAGAATTTTCACATCGTGTTGCAGGACAGAGAATCCAGAGGAACAAACACTTCATACAAAGGACTGAACGGCAAAACGTCAGTGATCCCAATGCAAGGCTGGACCCAAAGAAAGGGCATGATGCCTAAATGCTCAGAGACTGGTTCCCGTCCACACCTCATCCAGCCAAGAGGCGGACTTAGTGTGAGGTTAGAATAAACATGCCTGAGACCGCCCTGGTGGTCCAGTAGCTGAAACTCCGCGCTTCCAATGCAGACGGTGCGAGTTTGATCCCTGCTTTGGGGAACTAAGATCCCACGTGCCTGGAGGCGCAGCCACAAATTGATAAACGGAGAATCATTCAAAAAAAAAGAGTCTGCTCCTCCCACGAAGGTCAGGGTGCCTCCCACACACTCTCTCTGGAAGAATTTGCTCCACCAAAATGACTCCTTCTATGACCAAACTAGATAGCATATTGAAAAGCAGAGACATTATTTGCCAACAAAGGTCCATCTAGTCAAGGCTGTGGTTTTTCCAGCGGTCATGTATTGATGTGAAAGTTGGACTGTGAAGAAAGCTGAGCACCGAAGAATTAATGTTTTCGAACTGTGGTGTTGGAGAAGACTCTTAAGAGTCTCTTGGACTGCAAGGAGATCCAACCAGTCCATTCTGAAGGAGATCAGCCCTGGGTGTTCTTTGGAAGGAATGATGCTAAAGCTGAAACTCCAGTACTTTGGCCACCTCATGCAAAGAGTTGACTCATTGGAAAAGACCCTGATGCTGGGAGGGATTGGGGGCAGGAGGAGAAGGGGACGACCGAGGATGAGATGGCTGGATGGCATCACCGACTCGATGGACGTGAGTTTGAGTGAACTCCGGGAGTTGGTGATAGACAGGGAGGCCTGGCGTGCTGTGATTCATGGGGTCGCAAAGAGTCGGACATGACTGAGCGACTGAACTGAACTGAACTGAAGTCAGAAGAAGGAGAGCTTTGCAGAACCCCGCAGCCAGGCTGACAGAAGGGGAACCAGAGACCTGGGGCCCCTCAGACCAGCGGAGGACCATTCCTGCAGACGGAAGAGCCAGGGAGCCCGTGTGTTTACATGACTGGGGGAGAATTTGACATGGATTTAGTGTTAAATGTGCAGAAAACGAAGCAAATGGAAAAATAAGGGCATTATTAGCTCCAGGGAAACAAAATGTTGATGTAGGCAAAGGAAAGAAAGAATGTATTCTGGGTTCAGCTTTGAGGAATTTACAACATCGATCTGGCAGAAACGGTGTTATTCTTGTACTGGGCAGGTGGGGCAGGGGGCAGGCACACAGGGCGAGGCAGGAAGGCTCCGGAGCCTCCCCGTCCAAGGCAGAAGCCTGTTGATAAAGCCACAGACTGGAAAAGCAAGAAGCAATGTGTACTCAGGATATGGAAGAAAAATATCACGCTTATCAGGAGAAGGAGATGAAGACATTTGCCTCTGTGGAGCTGGAAGTGCAGGGAGGGGCAGCGAGGGTGGGGGTGGCACGGCCAGCCTGGCACAGCCTGCACGTGGTGGGCCTCTGACGGTTCCTCGCATTCCTGTATAATGGCCTTGGGGCAAGACCACAAACCGGGGGGCTCCAAATGACACAGATCTATTCTCGCCCAGCTCTTACGGCCAGAAATCCAAAATCAAGGTGTTGGCAGGGCTATGCTCCCTCTCGAGCCTCCATGGGGATGCTTCCTGCCTCTTCCTTCTTCCAGGGCCCCAGGCATCTTTGGAGGTGGCTCCATCACTCCAGTCTCCGCTCATTTTTCACATGTCCTCTCCCTTCTCTGTGTCTCTCCTCTGTGCGTCTCTTCTAAGGACACCTGTCATTGGATTTAGGGCCTGTCCAGATTGTCCTCGTCTCAAGAACCTTAACTCAGTTACATCTGCAAAGCCCTTTGTCTATGTAAGGTCACATTCACTGGGTCTGGGGGTCAGATTGTGGTTAAATTTGGAGGGACGGGGTCGGTCCACTCTAATAACCTTGATAAAAGCTGAAGATCTGTTACTCAGATTCCCTGCACAGCATCCCTGCCAGGTGGCCCTTTCCTGCTTGATTACCTCTGGAGACGGGAGGCTCACTGTGGCGCATTAGCCGACTGCTTGGTCGGAAGCCTGTCTTTACGGTGAGCTAAACCTGCTCCCTAGAGCCCTCAGCCTATCAGCTCCAGGGCTGGCCCCTGTATCCAGCTACCCCCACCACCTCCACTGCAGCCTCCTCCATATCTCTTACTTGACATGTCCTCCCCTGGCCTCCTAAGTTCCTGCCCTCTACATGCCCTGTTGCCCCCAAGTTTCCAACACTGGCACTGCTCTTCGAAGCCTGGGGGTCAGCAAGGAGCCCTGTCCACATCCACTCCATCATCAGGTTCAACCCTCTCTTCCTCCCTTCACCCCACAGGCACCTAGAGCTCAACTTAACTCAGATCCCACTCCTTCTTAGCCCCCCACCACGGTTCAGAGCACCATGCCCAACAGAACCACCAGTGGTGCTGGAATGTTCTGTGTCTGACAAGTCATGTGGCTATTTACCACTTGAAAAGCAATCAGTGTGACAGGAGAATCAGATTTCTAAACTGTACTTTGTTTTAATTCATTTAAATTTGAGCTGAAGGAACCACATGCTGCTGGAGGCTCCCCCAGGGGACAGTGCAGGTCTGGGAGGGCTCCACGACCTCACGTAGGAGTATCCCTCCCCACCGGCCCGCACATCCACCACACTCACTGTTCCCCACCCTTCAACCTCCTCATCACGGGGCCTGTCCTCCCCAGCCCGAGCAGGGAATCCCCCTCCCAGGTGGCACCTAGCCAGGCTGTTCCCCTCTGTTCTCAGCTCTCAACTAAATGTCACCTCAGAGACACCATCGCTGGACCGCCTCTGCAGGCAAACTCTATTCCCACACACTCACAGCAAGTGAGAAATTTCTAGCTGAAGTCTGATGCTGGCCTGTCCATCAGCTGTCTCCTCCCGTGGAATATTTGTGTTCTAAGGCTTGGAGCAGGACTTGGTGGCACCTGCTGAAAGCTGCCTCCCTGACACTCAGCAAGATCCAGTACAGGGCCGTTGGATAATGAATGGACCAGTGAGTGAATGAGTGTTTGAAAGACCTCAGGAGATCCCCAGGACAGGTGGAGTCTGCACACAGGAAAAGCAAGTTGTAACTGACACTGTGAGGCTCTGAAGGAGGGGACACTGGGATGTCCAGGTGGAAGGCCTTCTCAGGAGGGAGGTGGGGAGGGCAGCGTCTCGCCCTGCACCAGCACCAAGAGGAGGGGAGGGGTGCAAACAGAGGGTGGATGAAGGTGGGTTTGTGTCCCCGGCAGAGGGGTCACCCACCAGGGGCACGGGGCAAGGCCAAGGAGAGGGGCCTGGGGTTGGGGAACAGGGAGAAAGTGGGAACTGGTCCTTCTGAGACAGGAAGAACAAAGGATGCAGATTTTGGGGCGGGGTTTGGGCTTGGGGCAGGGTTTGGGTTTGGGGCAGGGTTTGGGCGGAGTTTGACTCAGTGGTAGAAGCGGCTCTCCGCTCATCCAGACCCACCCACACATCCCTGAACCCAATATCCACACACCCTCAAGGTGTGAACCAGCCATGTCAAGAAAAATTACACATCCAGAAAAATTAGAAGAAAAATGACACTGTAATTGACTATATACTCACTTCTAGAGAGTAAGGGAGTTTTTCAGGTTAGAAGTAATAGAAGACACAGCAATGGAAAAATTCATTATGTGGGATGCATAAAACTGAACAATATTATGTCAAAAATAAACTCTAACTGAAATGAAAACCAGTATTCCATTCCAAGCGACAACAAAAAAATGCATATTGAAAACTTTAGATAAATTTAAGTACAGACCAATATTTCCCTTATGTTTATCCACCTGAGACGACACTCTTTCAAATAGAGAGGGGAAGTAACATTTTTTGACACAAAGATGTTAATTGTGGCATTTTGTATCATATGAAAATATTGGAAATAATATGAATGTCCGGCCACAGAGATAAAGTTACGCAGTAAGTAGGATGAATTCTCACAATCAAACTGGAATCAATAAAAATTATTCTCAGGAAGACGCTTTAACGACATGGTGGGAAGTATGGGGTGTGGACGGAAGTCACGCCATATACAGAAGCCTCTGGGTGGAGTGAAGAGCAGAAAGGAAGCTGACTAGGATTACAGCGAGTTTACACACACCTGATGCAGATGATACCACCCTTATGGCAGAAAGTGAAGAGGAACTAAAAAGCCTCTTGATGAAAGTGAAAGAGGAGAGTGAAAAAGTTGGCTTAAAGCTCAATATTCAGAAAATTAAGATCATGGCATCTGGTCCTATCACTTCATGGCAAATAGATGGGGAAACAGTGGAAACAGTATCAGACTTTATTTTGAGGGGCTCCCAAATCACTGCAGATGGTGATTGTAGCCATGAAATTAAAAGACGCTTACTCCTTGGAAGGAAAGTTATGACCAATCTAGATAGTATATTGAAAAGCAGAGACATTACTTTGCCAACTAAGGTCCATCTAGTCAAGGCTATGGTTTTTCCAGTGGTCGTGTATGGATGTGAGATTTGGACTGTGAAGAAAGCTGAGTGCCGAAGAATTGATGTTTTTGAACTGTGGTGTTGGAGAAGACTCTTGGGAGTCCCTTGGACTGCAAGAAGATCCAACCAGTCCATCCTAAAGGAGATCAGTCCTGGGTGTTCACTGGAAGGACTGATGTTGAAGCTGAAACTTCAATACTTTGGCCACCTCATGCAAAGAGTTGACTCATTGGAAAAGACTCTGATGCTGGGAGGGATTGGGGGCAGGAGGAGAAGGGGACGACCGAGGATGAGATGGCTGGATGGCATCACTGACTCGATGGACAAGAGTTTGGGTGAACTCCGGGAGATGGTGATAGACAGGGAGGCCTGGCGTGCTGTGATTCATGGGGTCGCAAAGAGTCAGACACGACTGAGCGATTGAACTGAACTGAACTGAGCAACTCTGGGTGTTCTCTCTCTCCGTTTTTTATTTTCAAATACTTCTTAATGACTATATACTCGAGTGTACCAAAAACAATTGCCTGTATTTTTAAGGGAAGGAGAACCCAGGTTGAATGGTCTCTGCTTGCTCACTTTGACGGCACAACTTGGGGTCATCAAAAGTCGTGCAGAACTGAACACAGTGAGCAGACTTGCACGTGGTTGGCTCTTCTGTCTTTTGGACCTGGAACATGTCCTAAGTTCTCTCAGAGCCCAGAGGGATGCCCCCCGAGACCCCAACCCGCTGCCAAAAAGGAAAACCTGGGGGAAAAAGAGATGCGAGTCCCCAAGTGGAGATGGGTGGAGTCCAGTTTTGAGTGTGTGTTTCATCTGTTCTCCTGGTCTGCTGCTTCTCTCCGCTGCACGGTCAGCTTCGAGAGGGTTCTCAGTGGAGACCTCAGCACCCAGAGCAGGCCTGGCCCAGACCAGGCTCTCAGAAAGCATGTCTGAGCACATGGTCACAGCCACGTGGCAGGGCCATGTCCGCTGGCCTCCGGGAAAGGGATCTCGCCTTCTCACCTCTCTCTAGGGGTGTCCCTGGTGGCTCAGTGGTAAAGAACCTGCCTGCAGTGCAGGAGACCCAGGTTCAACTCCTGGATCGGGAACATCCCCTGGAGAAGGGCATGGCAACTCACTCTGGTATTCTTGCCTGGAAAATCCCATGCAGTCCATGGGGTCACAAAGAGTTGGACATGACTGAGCATGGGGTGTCACTAGGGTGTCAGATTCAGCACACAGAAGCCCAAGATGCCTGCTGAAGTCTGAATTTCAGATGCACAGTGAATTAGTGTTTAAGTATACCCCATGTAATATTTGGGACATAGTTTTAAAAGTATTCATTGAGTTTCTAAAACTGAAAATTAAAGGGTCATCTTGCATCTTATCTGGAGACCCTGTCCCCACCCTGCAGGCCAGGCTCTGTGGTCTGGTTCCACAAGGCCCAAAGCCTTGGAGAGCCAGGCCTCAAGTGGGGTTCTACTGGCCCTGCTGCCCAGATGCAGGGGCCTCACAGCAGAGGAGGCCTTAGATGCAGGCGTGGAGGGACAGGCGTCCTGGGGAAAGCCTGCCCACAGCTCTCGGGCCCCTGGGGAAGGCAGGGTGGGTGGGGGCGGGCCTGCTCTGGCTTCAGACTTGAGAGTCCCAGTCTTCTCGGAGACGGGGGCCTGGCTGCACCCAGGAGTGAGGACAGTGAGCAGGAGCCCGGTGTCCTCTGAAGTCACTCAGGGGTGTTTCATCTGCCCACTGCTGGGCAAGGCCAGGAGTCTGGGCCCAGGACAAGGTGGGGGCGGGATGGGGCCATGGACAGCAACTCTGCCTTGGGGCTTGAGGACCAACAACCACCCACAGGCAAGTCCCCACCATCCCCTGCCTAGGGAGCCAGCGTGAGCCAGCGTGTCCTGGGACTGCGGGGCACTGACAAGGAAGCCCAGCCCGGGAGGGACTGGCTCACATCTCCAGGAGGCGCCAGGCACTGAGGGAGATGAGGCCCCCTCCCTGCCAGCGGGGGGATGCGGGCTCCTTTCCGAGCTGATAAGCAGCTGGCGCGGCCGCTCTGAAGATCTCACAGTCTTCCCCGCAAAGGGCAGTGGGCCGATGGGCACACTTCATCTCCCCATGCAAATTGATTTTCCTTTTCCCATCTTACTCTTTTCCTTTCAACAATTAGCGGTTGAAGAGGCTGGTTTTAAATCAGGGAAATGAGACTTTGAGACTCAAAAGCTGACAAAGAGGCCAGTGCCGCCTCCCAGAATCCGAGCCCAGCATTCTCTCCACAGGGTACCCCTGCTGCATGGTGGGCACACGGCAGGGCCAGGGAACGAGCGCCCAGCCTCCCTCCCCAGTGGGGCTGGGGTCCCAGGCCAGGGAGCAAGGTTGGGGGGGGGTGCCTGAGAGGAGAGGGCAAGGATCAAACAGATGTTTCCCCAGGAAATGGGTCAACAGAGATGTACCGTCCTGTCTCTGCAGGGATGAGGGGGAGGGGGCCAGAGAGACACACACCCAGAGTGGAAGACAGACAGATAGACAGACCTGACAGAGGCTGAGCCCCGGGACAGGGGGGGAGACACGGTGACAGGCAAGGCAGGACGCAGAGGAGACTGCCGACGTGAGCCGCTGCGCTCTGGGTGGCTTGCTCAGCAGCAGCAGACGGCAATAGGGTAGGGGGACCCGAGAGGCCCTGGAGGGACGAGCAGGACCGGCACAGCCACAGTCGACAGAACACAGCGGATGGCTGCCTGAACACCTCTGAGGCGGGGATAACATGCCCGTGAAACAAGAAAGCAGCGGTCCTGAGGCAGATGGACAGGTGGAGGCAGGGTGGAGACCCTGAGCACGGACCACCAGCCCGCGAGTCCAGGCTGTCTCAGAGGCGCAAAATGGTCCAGCAGGAATGGACCCTCCAGCCCGATGTTCCTCGTGCCCGGAACAGAGCCTGGGATCCGGGGGCCACCTGCTCTGGCCACAGCACCAGCTGAGCAGAGTGAGGGTCAGAGTGAGGGCTGAGGCCCTGCGCGTGCCATCCTCAGCCCTGCCTCCCTGCTGAGGGGGAAAGAACCATAAACCTGGCACCCCTCCCCCGAAAGTCTACTACGAGCCAGGAAGGGCGCATTCTGATGCACCCTCCTAGCCAGGGACCCAGCCTCCTGCCTGCGCCCTCCACGTAGGCACGTCCCCCAGCGGCCCCAGACACAGCCTCACCCCTCCTCTAGCAGCCCGCCCACTCGCATTTCTTGCCCAGTCCTCACCCACCTGTCCACACTCACCTGCCCTGCAAGACCAGCTGGAAGGCTGGTCTCTTCTGGACCCCTTCTCCCCAGCGCCATGCCCCTAAGGACTGGAGAGGGAATAGGTTTCCCAGCCCACCTCCTGATGCCCAGCTCTCCCTGCCCCTCTGCCTGTGCCTAGCTCAGAGATTCTCATGCACACAAACCTGCTCCTCCCTCCCCACCCTGCTCAGACCCAGAGTAGCGCAGGTTGGGGTGGGGCTGGGGGGTGGGTGCCCCTGGCTCCTTCTGCTCATCCCTCCCCAGCTTCCCGGAAGGGGCCAGGCTCACTGCACAGGGGTGACCATCTTGCGCCCTGGTCCTCCAATCCGGCTCTGGGAGGCCTGGCCCATTCCCGTATCTGCAGCCGTGCAAATCGGTGAGTAGATGCGCCTTGGGGGACGGGCCAGCCAGACCTGGGATTAATTCTCTGCTTTCACACTCCAGGAAGGTGATGCCCTTGAGTCGATGTCACAATTTTCCTCTCCCCTAATTAAACAGAAAGTGTGGCCAGTGAGCACGTGGGGCAGGGAGAAAATGAAGAGTTAAGGTATTGCCTGCAGAGGTCCAGCTGCGCCAGGCTTTTCATTTAGTGTCTAAAAGCTTCCTCGCATGTCTGCTACCCAGAGATAGGGGCAGCAAAGTAAACGGCAATTTCGCCCTTGCCCGCCTCTGCCTGCCGCCCCCGCGTGCGTGGGAGGGAGCCACGGAGGGAGGTCCAGGATAGGAGCCAGGGTGCTCCTCAATGGCTTGAGAGGCCTGGAGGCTGGAGACGTCGAGAGAAAGGCTTTTGGTAACCATGACTGATCTTCAGTTCCTCAGGGCCTAAACTTTCCCCTCCTGCAGGCACAAACTGGCCGACACAAGGAGGCTGCGGGCCTGGAAGGGCCACCACCACCCCCGCCCCTGGCCTGGGGACCACTGGGCTCTTCCCGCTCAGCAGCCTGGGCCCAGATGCCCCTGCAGGACTGGAGTTCTGTTTGGAGAACCCCATGGAGAGGGCTCTGTGTGGCTGTTACGGTTTCACAGCCGGAGGAGGTGAGGTCAGACCACAGGACGCACCCTTGTTCCCCCTGAGGGCTTGGGTTTGAGCGGGGTCTTCAGATCCCAGGGCCAGACTGGAAATGTCGGGCACCACGCGGACTCCACAGCTCCTGCGTGGGAAGCTGGAAAGTGCTCACAGGAAGGGGCTGCATGGGGAGGGGTGGACCCAGGGCATCCTGCATCCTACGGAATCTTGGGACAGGAAGCCAGCAGGTAGAACTCAGACGGAGGTTCCTCTCTCCGTAAAGCCCAGGCCCCTGTGTATGGACCTTGAGAATGACCTTGGGGATGAAGGGGTCTGGCGGGGCAAGTCTCCCTCCAGTGAGGTCATGAGCGTTTCCCACGCCAGCGGGGCACTCCCAAGATGTGGCTCCATCCACCCTGGGCTTTCTAGGCAGGTTACTCTTCCCCTGTGTCACTGTCCTCCTGTTTGTATTGATTGGGACTGTGGACTGAGGCCGGGCCAAGCACGGGTGTGTAATTCCACAGATAGTCTTGCATTCCGAGCCAGCTGTGGGGATCCGCTGAAACCCCTTCATCCGTGTCCCACGTGCCCTGCAGAAGCTAAGGGTCCATGGACCTCCTGCGAGGAGGAGCGGCACCCTCTGACGCCACACCCGGCCACTGCTGCATGGGGACAGCTCCTGAAGGGGCCTGAGCCCGGAACACTCTGTGGGCTGTTTGTCCAGCAGTCTTGACCCCAAGACTGTGGGGAGTTCCACTGCCCCCACCCCCAGTTCTCATGCAGCAGACACCATGCCACTCAGGGTCGGGAGGTACCAGGACTCATGTTGGCTATGAGGCTGGGACCTCAGCCCTTCCAACGGCTTGCCCCCGTCATTGCCATCTACCCTCCCTCCACCAGACATGGCTCTGGGCCGCGGACCTTCCCTGTCCTGTCCTGTCCTGACCCGCACACCCCCAAGCCCTGCCGAGTCTTGTCAACCTCCGGGCCATTCGTCCACATCTCCAGCGTGAGCGCCACGAAGGTGGGGTTTGTGCGGGACGGGGCTTGTCCACAGAGGCCCTCGGGGCACACAGGCCTGGCTGCAGGACACGGGGCATTTGAGGGACGGGTTGTGAGTGACCTGAACTGCCCTGACGGGCTCCCCTCAAACCCGGGCTGCCTTCTCCTTGTTGTTGTTTAGCCACTAAGTTGTGTCCAACTCTCTGTGACCGCATGGACTTTAGCCCACCAGGCTCCTCTGTCTCTGGGATTCCCCAGGCAAGGATACTGGAGTGGGCTACCATTTCCTTCTCCCTTAATTCTAAATTTTAGAAATTTTAGGAACTCCCTTGACGTTGATAGCTGTTTGGGATGACAAAGACAGAGACCAGGACAAGGACGATAAGAAACTCTGGAGGAGAAGCAGGAGAGGAGAGGGGTGGAGATGCGCCCTTTGATGCAGCAGGGTGGGGTCAGCCTGGGCAGGGAGGAGCTGGGCCCTGCTGGCAGGGCTGAGATGGGCTCCCCTGACTATG
>SJXQ01006972.1:290483-325863 GCA_006408695.1 Aepyceros melampus | reverse complement strand
TAATGACAACGCCCAGCACGGGCTCAGGGCTTCCGCTCTGCATGGCGCGCTCTGACGTGATGTGCTCGGTCGCTCAGTCCTGCCCCAGCCTACCCCTCCCCTCGGCACAGCCAGGGGACCCGAGAGCCTGCTGGGGAGTCAGCCATCCTGGAGGGACTGCAGTGGCCCGGGGCACTCCCTCTGGCATCCTACTGGCCGGCCCCATTCACACACACCGGCGTGATGGATCCCGTCCTGGGCAGCCCGATGGCCTGCCTGGCCTCCCAGGCCTCGGAGTGGGGTGGGATGGGGGCTGGATGGGCTCGAGGCCAGGCAGAAGGACCACCTGCCCCGGAGGGATGAGATGTGGGGTGGATGATAAGGGTGGGGAACGAGAAGGGGCAGAAGGAGACAAGTGTTCTCAGTGCCTCCTCGCATGACCTTGAACGAGACACTGCCGGCCTCTGACCCTCAGCCTCCCGATCTGGGAAATGGGTGGAAGAGCGACAAGGAAAAAGTCACCACCCCTCTACAGGCACTAAGGCTGTGCAGCTCGGGGCCCACAGTCCCAGGTCTGGGTGTGAGGCCCTGGGTAAAGAGTGTGGAAGCTCCACCTCCGCTGGCTGTAAAATGAGACGGTGACACTTGCTCCGGGACTGCTGAGAGCTGAAAAACCATGTGTGCCCTGTGGGAGCGGCAGCAGTCCAAGGATGCTGGGAGGTGGGCTCGCCATGGCGATGGGAGGCAGTCACAGGCATTCATGTGTGAGGCTGACCAGAGGAGGCACAGGATGCTATTTCCCAGGTCAGCCTTGAGCCAACCCCGCCCCCGGCAGCCCGGGCAAAGAGGAGGCCTTGAAGAGTTACTTGCTGCTGCCACAATTTGCCCTGAGCACAGATCCTAAGAAGCAATCAGTCTTACATCTATCATAAGTTAATAATAAATGAATTTCCTTGATCGTTTTGCTGACACTGAGATCTAACATGTGGTGTCCATGGCAATAATATATTGCAACAACAGATAACACCCTGAGTGACAGCTCAGCAGAAAAGACACCCAGTGGAGTCAGAGTGCCTGCTAGGCTCCTTTGCTGCCCAGGAGAGTCCAGCTCCGTGCTGCTGGCCAATCGGTGGCACTGGTTTCCAGGGGTGGGAGAGAGATGGGCAGGCTGTCCAGACCCCAGGGGTCCTATCCAGCTCTGCATTTGCTGGCCAGGATACCAAGCACATCCACCCCTCAGGAAGCCCGAGCTGCCCTTTCTATAACACACAGGGGTTAAGGCAACTGACGGTGAGTCAAAGCTGAAGCTCGCATGTACAGCCGTGAAGACATGACCAAGGTCGTCAGAACCTGAAGAGCACCAGTTAGATGGCCATGCACACCCAGCGGAAGGGCAGTGTTGGGTGGAAGGGGACTGTGGTGTGGCATGCAGGACTCCTGCCCTGCTACAGCACCTCTGTGGGGCTGGGCACCCAATCTGGCCCCAGGGGTGAGAATCCCACAGGAGTCCGAGAGGCTGGAGGCCTGGAGGAGGCCCTTCAATGACCGCCGGTCTGTGTGGCCCGGCCCCCAGGGCCACGCTGTGTGGGCAGCAACCAGCAGCCCTCAGAGCACCAAGAGTGAGCTTGACTGCCCCCAGGAGTCCAGGCGCGCCCCCAGGTCCCCATGGCGCCCTTCTCTCCAGGAAATGCCCTCTATCTCCTGCTTGCATCAGCTTCCACTCCAGGCCCTAAGCAATCTTCGCCTCCTCCGGGAAGCACCCAGGTTCCGTCTGGAGGTCTGGCCTCCAGGGACGCCTGGCGCTGGCCCGTCACAGTAGAGGTGGCCCTGGAGGGGCCTGTGCCACTCTCCCAGTTCCCATCCCCCTCCACCCACTGCTAGAGACAGCCACCGGCAGGAAGTGGGTGAGTATCACCCGCTAGCATTGTCTATCTTTACTGCATCTTTATGCCCCATAAACAATATATAATGCTCCTTGTAGGTTTAAAGCTTTACATAAACAGCCTGTTGCGCTGTGGGCCACACTGCAACAAGGAGTCCCCACTCAGTGTGCTTTCTGAGAGTTATCAGCATCCATGAGGGAGTTTCAAGTTCAAATCGTTAGTGGCCCTGCAGCAGGCCCTTCACTGACCACATACAGCCTACATACTGTCCCCCTGTGGATAGGCAGGTAAGCTGTTTGTGGCATCTCTGCAGGATGCTGCCATGAGAAATCCTATAAACCTCTCTCTGTGTGCATCTTGAGGAATTTTCTAGAAACAGCATTGCTTGGTGCAGGCCATAAACACTTTCATCTTCACCACTATATTTGCACTCCAGAGTGGGGTGCAAGAGTCCTTTCATGGGCAGTGGGTCAGAAACCCTCTGTCCTATCTCCTTGAATCACTTGCTGCCACACTAGCAGCAAGTCGATTTGCTGGGTATGAAACGATATCTTTGAATTCACTGCCATTTCCGATGAAGAATAGTGAGTTTGAACTTCTTTTCATGTATTTATTTGCCATTTTGTTTCCTCTTTTGTGAATTGTCTATTTAAAATTCTCTACCCACTTTTCCACAAAGTTTTTCTTATTGACTTGCAAATATGCTTTATGTTCTAGGTACTAATATTCTGTCTATTATATGCATGGAAACCACCTCTTTCCACCAGCAAGCAGGGTAGGGAAGTTTCAGTATTCCTTTTATGTCCGGCTTTTTCAACAGTATACTCATTGTGAGATTTATCCATACTGTTGCAAGTGTCAATAACTCACTCCTTTTTATTGCTGAGTTGGATTCCATCGGATAGATGGGATATACAACAACGTGTGTATCCGTTCCTGTGATGATGAACAAATGGGCTATTTCCAGTTTGGGGCTTTTTATAAATAAAATTGCTGTGAACACTCGCATGCTATCTTTCTTGGACACATGCTGTCTTTTCCCTTGAGGAGACTGGCTAGATCACATGGTAGGTGTGTGTTTAACTTTTCAGTTCATTTCAATTCAATCACTCAGTCATGTCCGACTCTTTGAGACCCCATGAGTCGCAGCACGCCAGGCCTCCCTGTCCATCACCAACTCCCGGAGTTCACTCAAACTCACGTCCATTGAGTCAATGATGCCATCCAGCCATCTCATCCTCTTTAACCCCCTCCTCCTCCAGCCCCCAATCCCTCCCAACATCAGAGTCTTCCAATTGAGTCAACTCTTCGCATGAGGTGGCCAAAGTACTGGAGTTTCAGCCTTAGCATCACTCCTTCCAAAGAAATCCCAGGGCTGATCTTTTTTAGGAAACATCGAATTATTTTTATGAAGTGGTTGTAGCAGTTTGCATCCCCACCAGCAGCCTGAGTCCAGTTGCTCCACTGCCTTACCAGCCCTTGGTATGGTCGGTTTTTTCATTGCAACCATTCCAGTGCATGTGTACATAGATCTCTCTGGGGTTGTAATTTGCAGCTTCCTAAGGACTAACGGCACCCCACTCCAGTACTCTTGCCTGGAAAATCCCATGGGCAGAGGAGCCCGATAGGCTGCAGTCCATGGGGTCACTGAGAGTCGGACATGACTGAGCGACTTCACTTTCAATTGTCACTTTCATGCATTGGAGAAGGAAATGGCAACCCACTCCAGTGTTCTTGCCTGGAGAATCCCAGGGATGGGGGAGCCTGGTGGGCTGCCGTCTATGGGGTTGCACACAGTTGGACACGACTGAAGCGACTTAGCAGCAGCAGCAGCAAGACTAACGCTATTAGAGCATCTTTCCTGGTGCTTATTTGCCATCCATGTATCTTTGAACTGTCCATTCAAATATCTTGCCCCTTTTTTTTTTTCACTAAGTTATTTGTGTTCTTATTACTGAGTTTTGAGAGTTCTTCCTCTTCTTGTAAAAGCCCTTTGTTAGGTATATGATATAGCAGTTATTTCTTTCAGCCTGTGGATTTCATTTTCACCTCTTTTACAATGTCTTTCAAAGAGCAAATGTTTAAAATCTTGATACAGTTAAGCTTTGTTTTTTGTGTTTTTGCTCTTATGGCTGAGATAGCTTTGCCTAATGTAAGATTACAAAGATTTTTTTCCCTAAGTTTTCTTTTAGAAGTCATATGGTTTGGCTTTGTATTTAGGACTACCATTAATTTTTAGTTAATTTTTGTAAATGATACAAGGCATACATTGAGTTTCTTTTTTTCTTTTTGGCAAATGGTGTTCCAAAACCTTTTGAAGAAAGACCATCCTTTCTCCACTAAGTTGCTTTTGTACTTTTGTTTCAAAATCATTAACCCATATGTGTATGGGTCTGTTTTTTGGACAGTCTACTCTGTTCCAATAATATATTTGTCTAATTTTGTGTCTATACCATGCTGTCTTAATTACTATAGCTTTTTAATGTCTTGAAATCATAAATGCTAATAATCCAATACTCTTTTTTGTAAGTAGTTTTGCTTACTCTTGAATCATTATATTCCCATAAAGATTTTTGAACATGTTGATCAATTTTTTTTATAAAACTTTTTAGATTTTGATTGCGACTTCACTGAATCTGCAGATGGATTCTGGGGTAATTAATCCATTAACAATACTGCACCTTCTGTCACATAAACAGAGCATATCTCTCTATTTATTTAGATCCTGTACTTCTTTCCAGAGAAGGCAATGGCACCTCACTCCAGTACTCTTGCCTGGAAAATCACATGGACGGAGGAGCCTGGTAGGTACTTCTTTCAGCAGTGTTTTATAGGTTTTCAACATAAAGTTGATCCTTAACAACACAGGTTTGAACTATGAGGGTTCCCTGGTATGCAGATGTTTTTCAATAACTCAGAGCTACACAATCTGCTGTTGGCTGAATTCACAGGCAGGGAATCATGGGTACAGAGGACCAACTGTAAGGTTCTTCGCAGATGTTCAGCTGGAGAGGGGTCAGCATGTCGTTCAAGAGCCAACTGTGCCGTTCTTTCAAGTTTTCTTTACCAGATTTGTTCCTAAGTATTTCATAATTTTGATGCCATGGTAAACAATATCTTTAAACTCAATTTCCACTTGCTTCTTGCTGTTTAAATTAGAAATTCATTGTTGTGTATTGATCTTGTATTCAGCAACATTGCTAAACTCAGCTATTAGTACTAGTAAATTTTTCTTTATGTAGATATCACTCAATCTGCTACCAAGAATTCATGAGTAAAGATCATTTTACTTCTTTCCAGTCTCCAGGACCCATTTTTTTTTTTATCATGCTTTACTGAAGTGACTGGAACTTCTACCACATGTTAAATAGAAGTCTTGAACAAATGTCATTATGTTGTTCTTAATCTTGGGAGAAAACATTCAGTCTTTTATCACTGAGAGAGATACTAGTTGTGAGTTGCTCACTGATGATTTTTATCACGTTGAGGAATTTTCCTTGCATACTTGCTGACAGTTTTATCATCACTGGGTGTTGAATTTTGTCAAATACTATTGGGATGATCACATGTTTTGCTTTTAGTTTGTTAATATGATGAATTAAATTAACTGACTTTCAAATGTTAGATCAGTCTTGCATTCCTGGTGGGTAATCTCCACCTGACCATGAGTTATTATTCTTTTATATATTGTTGGATTTGATTTGATACAGTTATGTTTAAAACTTACATATCCACATACATAAGAGTTATTAGTCTGTAGTTTTGTGGGGGAGAGGTTTGCAATATCCTTGTCTGGTTTTGGTATCGGGGTAATGCTGGCCTCACAGAAAGAGTTGGGATTTGTCTTAATTCATTTGGGCTGTGATAACAAAGTACCAGTACTGAGTGGCCAGTACAATTTATTGCTCACAGTTCTGGAGGCTAGCCATCCAAGATCAAGGCACCAGCTGAGTCAGTGTGTAATGATGGCCCGCTTTTTGGTTCACAGATGGTGCCTTCTCACTGTGTCATCACATGTCAGAAGGGGGTCCTTGTAAGGACTCTCTGTGGAGTCTCTGCTATAAGGGCACTAACTGCATTCAGGAGGGCATTCCCCTCATGTCATCATCATTTCCTAAAGACCTCATCCCCAAGGGCTGTCACCTTTGGCATTAGGTTTTAATATGTAAATTTGGGCAAATATCTAGTACATAGTAAAAAGTATTCTCTCCACTTTAATTTTCTGGGGGTTTGTATAGAACTGATATTATTTCTTTCCTAAGTACTTGGTAGAATTCATCAGTGAAGCCGATGAGGATTCTAGTTCTTTGTAGAGAAGTTTTTAACTCTAAATTCAATTTCTTTAATAAATATAGGGCTATTCTGGCTATCTGTTTCTTCTTGGATAAATTTATGTCTTTCATTCCCAAATTTCAAATTGGAATTTTCCCATTTTGTCAAAGTCATCAAACTTATTGGTAAAAGTTGGTTCATGATATTAATTCATTACTGCTTTAATATTCATGGGGTCTTCGGTGAAGTCACCTTTTAAAGTCCTGACATAGTAATTTGTGCCTTCTCTCATTTTTTTTTCTAATTATTCTGGTTAGAAGTTTATAAAAGTTATTGATCTTCACTAAGAACTAGCTGTTGATTTTCTCTTATTTTTATATTTCTTTGATTTTCAGTCTAGTGCTTCTCATTTCATTTCTTCCACTTATTTTGGTTTACTTTACTTTTCTCCTTCTAGTCTCTTAAGGTGAAAGTTAAAGACATTAAGTTCAGGCATTTCTTATTTTCTAATGTAGTCAATTATTGCTATAAATTTCCTCCTGAGTACTGGTGTAAAGGCATCCCCCAGAATTCTTATATGGTGAATTTTCATGTTAATTTGCTTCAAAATACTTTCTAATTTCCCTTTTCCATTGACCCACGCATACCTTATATGTGCCTTATTTAATTTTTTAATATTTCAGATACATTTCTACTATTTATTTTCAGTTTAATTCCATTGTGATCTAAGTACATATTTTATATGACTTGAATCCTTTGAAATGTATTGTGAATTGTTTTATGGCCTAGAATGTGGTCTATCTATCTTGATAAATGCTTCATATGCCCTTGAAGATACTGTGGATCCTGCTGTTGGTGACGGAGGTTTCTATAAACATCAGTCACATCAGGTTGGTTGACAGCTCAAATGTTCTATGTACTTAGCATTTTGCTGTGAGCTTGTTCTATCACTCATTGAGAGAGGCACATTAAAATTTCCAGGTATAATTGCGACTTTTTCTACTTCTCATTTCAACTCTCACCAGATTTTTCTTTGTGCATTTTAAAGCTCAGTTACCAGGTGCCTAAACACTTAGGGTCATGTCTTCTTGATGACCTGATCACAACATGACTTCACTTGTTCCTGGTAATACTGTTTTCTGAAATGTAGTTTACCTTATATTAAGAAAGCCACTGCCAATCTGTAAATTAACAGAGCAGTTCTGCACAAAATTGATCAGGGAAGACAGAGGCCTCCCAGGTGCCCTCTCTCTGCATACATTTCCCCAGGTACTAACAGCTTGCATTAGCGGCGTGGTACCTTTGTTGCACTTCACATACAAAATTGATGCACTAAATAGCAAACACTGATACACTAAGTATCATTAACATTAGCCTAGCGTTTACATTAGGATTCACTGCTGGCCTGTTCCCAGTCCTCCACACCCCCATCCAAAACCATGACAGCAGTGGGGCGTCTGCCCCTCACAGCCCCTCACAAACTCCAGAGCTGGGCTCCACTGAAAACCCGTCTGCCTCCTCCCACCTGCCCAGGTGCCCTCACTGGCCTTGTTTGTCTGTCTGCTGCTGCTTTTGCAGGTGGGGAGGAGTGGAGGAGGGGGCAGGGGCAGCCCTGGCTCCAAGCCTAGGGGCAGGCCCTAACCTGAGTCCCACAAGACCTCAGTGCCATTCACCTGTGGGAACTGAGCACCCAGCCTCTGCTGCTTGGTTCTGAACCAAGCCCAGTACACCTGCAGCTTCACTTCTGTTCGTTGCTTTGCAATTTTTTCCTATAAGAAATGTAATTTATGTCTCTGGCCGCCACCTAGAAGCCAGCTCGCGTGGCCCATGGGGACAGTCCCTGCCCGTCTCTCGCCCCACCCTAGCTCCTCCCAAGGCCTCTCGCCAGCTGAGCCCACCCCACCCTCACACCTTGCCTGTGCCTGTGCTCCCATCACAACCCCAGCCCCACTCCAGCTCTTGTGGCTCGGGCGGGCATCACCTCCTCCAGGAAGTCCCTCGGGTGTCTGTTGTCCGCAGGGCCCCCATTCACTGTCCACACTCGGGTCACGGCTGCTCTTCCTCTGTCTCTCTTGGCTGGCGGGCAGGGGTGTCTTCTTTACGGCCACGTGTCTGGCCCCAGCACGGCCTCAGCACAGAGCAGACACTTTGTAAGTGATGTGGAAAACTTCCTGACAGCCCTCAGCAGGTGCTGTCAGGGCAAGACCCTGCTTGACTTTCAGTGGCCCGCAGCACAGCAGATCACAGGCCCCCCTCAATGCAAAGTCCCCTCGTGTCTCCTGTCTGGGTTTGCCCATTCCCCTGGGAGGGATCATTCAAACAGCATCCTCCACCATCCTGCCTAGACAACCAGGGGGCATCAGGGCAGAATCCTAGGCAGTCCAGCTTCAGCTCACCAGGGCGGAGGAGAGCTCGCCCCAGGAGCAGAAGGGAGGCACAGGTCCTGAACAAGGGAAAGGCTGGCTCAGGGCGAGGCTATGCCAGAGGCCAGGATGCCCAGTAAGCCTAGCACAGCCATGACCCCTGTCCCCTGGATGCAGTCAGACGCTCCCGTGGAAGGGCACTCTGCGCACTGGGGCCTCTCTCTCCAGCCAGGAGCAGGGTGAGTGTCCCTGTCCTCCAGACCCTCACGGTGAGAGCTAAGTAAAAAGGAGAGGGTGACATTCAGAAAGAGATGTAGCTGCTGGGGGGTCTCCTTGGCACAGGCTAGTGGCGGGGCATGAGGGTGTGGGCAAGGCCCCTGAGAAGGTGTTCTTTCTCCTGAGACTGAAGGGTGAAGAGCATGGTGCAGAGCTCCAGGGACGAGCACCGCAAAGCCCCAGGAGCACCATGGAGCAGGGGACGGGCTGAGGAGGCCGGAGCACAGAGGGAGCATGGGTGCAGGCAGGGTCTGGTGTGGGAGTCCAGGCGGCCCTGCAGAGTGAGCGGGTGCAGCGCACCTTGGCCCCCTGGACGGCTCACAAACCTGCAATGAGGCCGTTGAGTCTGAGGTGCCACGTGGGCCTCCAAGGAGCAGCCGGGACTGCGGAAGATTCAGAATGGAGTGAGAGGGAGCGTGCCAAGGAGGACACTGGGGCTGATCTTGACCTGAACGCCCAGGTGCATGTCCTGGTGGGCGGACGGGCCGGGAGGCCAGGGGCAGGGGCTGGGAGGGGAGACAGGTCAGGAACTCTGCAGCAACGCTGTCCAGACAGGGAGCAGAACTTGGAGGCAGGGGCAGGCACAGAGGGCTGTGGGGGTGCATTCGGGGCCACACGTGGCAAGCAATCAAAGCCACTGGAGGCCTGGGGAGGGCGAGAGGATGGAGTGTAGCCTGAGCCTGGAGACCCTTTCCTGCCCGAGCCTGGGTCGGCTTTGCTGAGAGGCTCGCCCCCTCACTTGTCCCCCAGCCCAGACGTAGACCCTGCCTGTGGGAGCATCCACACCTGCTCCAGGCTCTCCTCCCAATTGCCGTGAGCCCTTTAGTCCCTGCAATTGATCCCCAGGCTGGGGTCTAATTGTTGCCGTCGCTGTGATCTCAGAAAAGGCTGCTGCCTGTGGGGGAGCTGAGAGAGGCCGCC
This sequence comes from Aepyceros melampus, assembly GCA_006408695.1. Lineage (NCBI taxonomy): Eukaryota > Metazoa > Chordata > Mammalia > Artiodactyla > Bovidae > Aepyceros > Aepyceros melampus. The sequence continues at coordinate 316,169 of SJXQ01006972.1, read as the reverse complement.
GCCTTCCCAAGATAAAATGAAGGAGATTTTCTCTTTCCTCCTTTGAATGGTCTGCAGGCAGGAAACCAGCAATTACCCATCAAAGAGCCCGCTTTCTGGGGCTGGGACTGCGGTGAGGACTGGCTCAGGAGCACGGCTCCGCGTCATTGTTCTGGGGCTGGGGTGCTGGGGTGGCGGTCCCGCCCCTGCTCTACATCTGAGGGCGTGAGCCCCGTGAGCCCCGGAAGCCGGCTGCGGCTGCAGCTGCCACCCCCACCTGCAGCAATTCCACCCGACCAGGAAACAAAGGACGCAGTGGCTGTGCATCTGACTGCTGGCTGGTAGCTGGGATAGGAGGCCCTTAGCAGACAGGAGGGGGCTTGTGAGGACCCTGGGAGGGGTGAAGACAGTGCCCAGGGGAGCTGAGGGCAGCCACAGGGTAAGCGTCTCCCATCTCACGTGGCAGAGCCCAGAGCTGAAGTGCGTTTCTGAGCAGTCACTGCCACCTGTGAACAGGAGCTCAGGAGAAGCTGAGCTGCCCTGCCTGGGAGCCTCCTGGCTCCTCCCTTCCCCCAGGAGCCGGCCGGGGGCTGCCTCCACACACCACCAGGGCCTCCAGGTCAGGGGCTGAGCTGGGGCCAAGGTCCGCAGAGAGCTGCAGCAGCACTCCCCGGGCCCATGGCTCTCTCCAACCTTCAGGGCAGGAGCCTGGGTTTGCAGAAGCTGTTTGCTAGTAGGCCTGCCTCCCCAGCAGACCCCAACCCCAACCCTCACCCTTCTCTCCAGGGCAAGACCCAGTCCCTGGTGCCCCTGCCCAGGGCCTTGTCAGTCCTCAGTCCATATAGGTCTTTGTCCGCATGCCTCCCAAGTCCTCTGAACTCCCCTTCTTCTCAGGGAGTTGGTGGGGGTCAAGGTGCAGGTGAAATGAGCCTGTCCATGGAGGCACAGGGCTAACAAGGGCCATCGGTGACCAGGAGCAGGGCCCTGTCCCACACCAGCTACGGGACCCGATGGAGCCACTTGGTGGGCCTCAGTTTACTGATCTGTGGGCGGCAGCTGTGAAAGCACCCATCCTGTGGGGCATGGGGGTGCCCAGCACCACTCCAGCAGGGGATAAACACCCCCAAAGTCATGGCCCAACTGTCCAAGAGCTGCCTGCAAGGACCGGGCCAGAGGGGTGGGGAGCTCCTCAGATGGGTCCAGGCAGATGGAAAGGGACCCTTCCTGGCCCCAGCAACACCCCAAGTTCCCTTAGGCCCACAGAGACACCCCCTTCCATTCTGGAGTGCCTCTCCCACATCACTCAGGGGAGGCTGTGAAGTCACTCACTCATGGACGCTGGCCCTGGGGGTTTGGGGTGAGGACATCCGGCTGCCCACAGGGGCTCAGGACGGGCACGATGCACCTTCCAGGTGAAGGCTGATGCTGAGCCTGGCGCTCCAGGGCCTGGGACCCAGACCGTCGGTTTGGAGGCTGGTCCACTTCCCACCCCAGCCTGCACACGGGGCTCGTCCCTGTCACCTGCCCTACCTGCCCATCAGGTTCCAGACCCCTGAGACCTCTGCTGCCCACTAGCTGTGTGCCCGGGGCGGGGACCTGGCTGCTCTGAGCCTCACACCCAGGTGCCCTCCAGCCTTGGTGGAGTCATCCCACCACTTCCACATACATGGTCACTTTATACGGATGGTCCTCAAGGTCATCCCTGCCCTTGCTGAGCGTGTGGCAGACCGCTCCCGCCATCTCCCGGTAGAAGGCTCCACAGAGGGAGAGTGACCGAGTGCGTGAAGATCTCATGCAGGGCAGTGATGGAGTCAGAATCTGGAACTCCAAGGCCAGGCTCCAGCCACCAGCCTGATGCTCTCCAGACCTGTAGGTGGGTCCCGAGACCAGGCCTCCCAGAGCCTGAGGTGGAACGACTGAGTCCTGGGCTTGGGGCCCCTGTCGGCCTGTCATTCACTTGTTCGTCCTAATGTATGCATGATGCTGTCCCTCAGGAGCCGGGTGCTCCTGAGCCTCCCACCCCAGCCTCTGGGAGCTTCTTTCTCAGTATAAAGTGGATTTATCAGAGCACCTCCATGGGGTTATTTTGAAATAAAAAGCAGGTGCATCCAGCCCCCGAGAACCCTAGCAGGTGCACCTCTAACTGTCCTCCACCCACACGGGTGGAGGTGGAACCTCAGAGAGGTGAAGCAGTTTGCCCAAATCACACAGCAAGAAGAGCCAGAGTCGGGGGTCTACACCAGTTCTGTGTGAGTCCAGAACCCCAGACTTCTTCACTCATCCAGTCATCTGTCTGCTGAGTCCTGCTTCCACCAGCAGGTCCCACCGAGTGCTCGTGACTGTCAGCCTTGCCCAGCACCCAGCGGTGCTCCCCCTACAGTGTTACCCCTGAACTGGCCTCGAGCTGGACCAGAGAGCTCGGGACCTGCAGCACAGGATGCCAACATGCTTTACTCTTCACCCAAAAAGACTACCCCGGGGGTCCTGAAGGTGCCAGAGTCTCCATGCCCTTCTGTCTCGGCCCACAAATGGCGTCTGCACATCTGAGCACAGAGGCTGCCCACCACGCTGCAGGCACTGCCTGTGGGTCATCAAGACCACACCCGCATGCCCCTACCCCAGCATCCCAGCCCTAGGAATGGTGAGGCCTGGATTAAAATTCCATTAATAATGGCATTCTTTTGGAATATTGCCCATGCTGGGAGAGGCCGGGGTTGGGGCTATAGAGAGCTACTGTCGGCTGGAGGGGTCACAGGGGCGGGCAGGGGCAGCAGAGGGTCCATGGGGGAATGGCTCCCCCTTGGCAGTAGGCTTGTCTTCTTCCGTGGTTCTCCGGAAGCCCATAGGTTTTCTGGGCCCCCGCTGAGGCAGACATGGAATGGGCTTGGGCAGAAGAGAAGGGAAAGGGAGACAGTGACCAGCGGCCCTCTGGGCCCCAGTAACCCATCACACTCCTGCCCTCTGCTGCCTCCCATCCACCCCACCTGGATGCACCTTCCTCCCGGGTGTTTGGCTGACCTATGAGAACTGGAAGCTGAAGGACAGCCCTGATTCTGGGGGGCTCCCAAGGTGGGTGCAGTTTCCTCCCAGGAGTTCCGCATAACCTCCCCGTGTGGCCCTTGTGCCTGACCAGGGTGGTGAAGCCAGCTGGTCATGGCACCACAGTAATAACAGTGGTGGTGGCCGTGGCACCGGCGGTGTGCATGGTGTGGGGGGATTTGGTTGGGACGTGGTCACCTACAACCACGGGCCTTGGTGACAGAGCAACTGCTGGCAATGGAGCAACTGGAGACGTGGTGCCCCAAGTGTTTCCGGGCGCAGGCCCTGCAACATCCACTGAACACACAAAAGGGAGGGGAGGGGAGAGTGGTCCATGAGGATTCTCTACTGGATCTGGGGCCGCACTAGGTCACCATCCACAGAACCACAGGGCCGAGGGGCGCTCAGCACTGATTTATCCCTTGGCATCTCCCGGATCTGAAGATAAACACTTTTAAAAATAGGGATGAGTCAAGAATTTTCTTTCCCCTCAAGCGAAGTCTCCTGGACAGATGGCGAGATCTCTGTGATGGATTAGATGCTCTGGCAGCTCCTCCCCGGCTCCTCACAGCCCAGCGAGATTCATCTTCTCCCGGCATTATTTCTTTCTTCTAAAGGTTATTTTTAGTGTTCTTGGAAAGATCTGATTGCAGACATGAGCACCGCGCGGGCCCCAATCTGCTAGGCTGCTCTGTGTCTAGACCTAGACCTGTGAGGGGGCGTCAGGGGAGCACCGGCCATGCGCGGCTCCTTACGGTCAAATCTAAGCAGCAAGGAATGAGAACAAAATTTCCTTCTCCCGTCACACCCTCCACAGGCCAAGCGCACAGCCGCCTCACGTGGCCAGCAGCTACCCTGTCAGATGACCCAGAAACTTCACCTCAGAAGTTTCCATCAAGGAGCTGTCATGGACACAGGACACAGGACCCCAGTCCTCCTGCAGGCTGAGGGTGCATCCCGGCCAGCTTGTCCACAGCCTCGGGGCTTTCCAGGGTGCGGAGAGAAGAGCAGAGTCTGGCCTGCCTACCGTGGGCACTTCCCCGGGTCTCTGCAAACCTCCCCAAGCCTGTGCTTCTGCAGCCACGGGCCTTCCTTTCCAGCAGGACACCCTACGAGAAGCCAGTGTTCACCATGGTATTAAGGGCAGGAGGGGTGAAACACATCAGCCAAACATGATTAATGCATTTGCCCTTTTAATGAGGGCTCGGTATCTTAAACCAGGGGGAACCTCTTGGGAATGGGAAGTCATTCCAGCCACCGATAGGATAAATGGGATATTTGGGAACCCCTTCTCCACCTGCAGATCAAAGCGCCTGGGTTTTGACTCTGGTTCTGAACCGATTATCTGAGTGCGTCTTGTGTGCGTCAGTTGCTCAGTCCTCTCCGACTCTTTGCAACCCCATGAACCGTAGCCCACCAGGCTTCTCTGTCCATGGGATTCTCCAGGCAACAACACTGGAGTGGATTGTCATTCCCTTCTCCAGGGGATCTTCCTGACCCAAGGATCAGAACCAGGTCTTCTGTGTTGCAAGCAGATCCTTTACTGTCGGATCCATCAGGGAAGCACATGCAGTGTTACCCCAAACATCTCCTGCACAGACTGTGTTCCAGACTCCGTACCCAATGCCGGGCTACAACAAAGTGACACAGGATGTGGCCTCTAAACCCAAAAGTGCAACCCGGCGCCGGCCTGGGGTGGGGTGCTCTCCTCTCCCATTTCACAAGTGAAAAAGATGAAGGTCCTTCAGAAGAGGGGCAAAGGGAGGCAGAGCCGGCTGAGATAGAGAAAGCCACAGGGCGAGGGCTGAGGCTCAAGTCAGGACTCCATCAGCAAGCCTGTCTCAAGAGGCCCATGGGCACTGAGCATCCAGTGTGCCTCCAGGTCCGTGCTGACACAATCTGTGACCTATTCCTGGGGCTGAGCAGGCGTTGGCCGAGCGCTGCTCCCACCTCCCACCAGAGATCTGGACGTGAAAAATGACCCAGACACATGCTCACATAACTCACAGGCCCATAGCACCTACTAAGCATGAGTGCTATGCTCTGCATTGAGAAAAAATGCACAACCTTAAAGTCAAGAGTTACATTTTATTTGGACTTTCTGAGGACCCAAGCCTGAGAGGCTGAGAGCAACACTGAGGCTCTCGGATGGCTGAGAGACTGTTTTGAAGAGGTAAGGGAGGAACCAGGTTATACAGCAGTTTTGGAAGAAAAACCAAGTAGTTAGACATCAAAAGATTACTGTTAATTAAAAAAAAAAAACTACAGACACCTCGAGTTAGTGAATTTAGCACTTTTCTATGTATGGGAAGATGCCAAGAGCCTGGGCTCCTTGAAATCACTTGTTCGACATGCGCCTTTATCTAGGGCTGGTATCCTGCAGTCAGGGACGGCTGCAGCATCCTTTGTTTCCTGACAGCAGGTGACATACTTTGTCCACAGTTGCATGATCGCATGTCACCTCAGTCACCAGGTAGCCCTTTGAGAACGACAGTGTATCAGTCATCTTCTACAGTGTAACAACTTAGCCCCAAACGGCCTCTCATTATCCCACAGACTCAGTGAATGGGATCTGGCTGTGCCTCTGCTGGGCCCCCCAGGCTGCACTGAGGACGTCCACTGAGGCTGTGGCAAGCGTGCTTCCAGGCGCCCACGTGGCTGTGGACAGGAGGCTGTCCCTCGTGGACTTGGGCCTGGGACCCCTCGCACCCACATGGCAGCTGGCTTTATCCCAATGGGTGCTGACAAGAGAGGACGAGAGAGTCCAGGAACAGACGGCATCATGGTCTCTGCACCTAAAGTGCCACCCTCACGTCTACTGTTTTTTGATGGTTAGAAGCAAGTCCTTGGGCCCAGCTCACCCTCAGAGAGAGGGCATGAGTACGTGAAAACTGGGGGGTGGATGGGATGGGGCAGGGCGATCACTGGGGCCATGCTAGAAGCAGCTTCTGAAAGACATCATCCAGCCTCATGTTACACGTGGGGAAACTGAAGCCCAGAGAGGTCAAGGGCCTTGTCTGCAGCTGCACAGCTGGTCGCTGCAGATCTGGAACAGGAGCCCAGCCCAGGGCTGCTCGTCACCTCCAGATATCTGCGAGGCCTCGGTGGCAGCTTGAGCTGTCACTCCTGGAGCACAGATTCCCAACTTAAAATGAGTTGTGACATTTCCTAGTGCACGCAGGGCCCTGGCAAAATGGAAAAGATTTCATAAATATGTAAATCGCCGTGTCCCGCTTCCCCAAGGAGGGCGCTCAGCACCATCCTCCCCTGCCTCCCTCACACCCTACTCCCTCGCAGATGCCGTAAGAGGATCAGCCACAGGCTTTGTAATGAAGTTAGAGTGGAGCGGGGAGCGTAATCCAACTGGAGTGGGTGGCTGCCCCGCCCCCTCCAGCCTTCCTGGAGGGCTGGGCAGCCATGCAGGAGCTCAGGCCCACCCAGCCTCTGCCAAGACCCCGGGGGACATGCTCAGCTCTGGGTCCCCAGAGAGAAGAGAGAAGAGAAGGCTTGGACAGGACTCACCCACCCTTCTGAGCTGACAGATGATAAATTGAGGCCAGGGCGCCTTTCCCAAGGACAGACAGCTGAATAGGGGCAGAGGGAGACTTGGAGCCACGTCTATGGGTCCCTGTCCCCCTCATCCTACATTGAAACAAGATGCCTTAACTCAGTAAAGGCCCAGGACAAACCCTCTGGCCCTCAGACCACACCTCCACACCTGTGACACTGGCCATTCTGCACCATCCACACTGGACGGTGAAGTGGAAAGTGTCACCTCTGTGTGATCACTGAAGACACAGAGGCAGTATGCTCTGGGTAGGTGCCAGGGCCCCTCTCTGGCCTGAATTATCTTCGTTGCCCCATCTTCTACAAGAAGCCCCTTTGGGTCTATCTCAACCACCACCATCCTCTTCCATCACCAGTTACCCCTGTAATAAGCCAGGGTGTTAGGGGTGTGGGCATCATCACCAGGACTGCACAAGGCCTGAGTACATGCAGTCTGAGACCCACACTTTTTCCTTCATGCTCTCATTCGTTGGTTCAGTAGTATTTTTTGAGCACCTACGCTGTGTGGACTGCTGGGAAGTTGGAGATGAGCAAGGTAAATGTTGTCTCTGTCTCCAAGAAGCGTCCTTCCCATCCACAGCAGAGGCGTTCATCAGGTGAAGAAAGGCCCAATCCACCTTGGCTGCACAGCAGGAAGGGCAGAGGCAGGCCAGGTGGGCTTCCTGGAGGAAGGAGCCTTGCAGGGACATCTGGAAAGTAGTCAGGAGCACATCCCAGAGGAGCAACGGTGAGCAAAGACAAAGCCGGGGAAAGTGAGGTGATCGCAGGGCCCCGAAAGAAATGGGAGATGGGCATGTTGCCCAGGGCAAGAGCCGCCAAAACAGCCCTGTGAGTGTCCAGGCACACTCAGCGATGTTCTTAGGAGGGCTGTGACCTGCAGAAAGAAACCCTACCTCTCTGAGCCTTGCTTCTCTCCTCCAGGAAATGGGACACTCTGGGCTGAGGAAGGAGAGATGTGCTCTGCTCCAGGCACCTTCCTCACACCTGAAGGACACTTTCCAGTCCCTTCTGTGCCGGGCCCAGGCAGGGGAGCTCTCCAGAACACAGGCCAGCCTCCCAGTCCTGCTGGCAGCCTCCGGTCCTTCCGAGAACAATCTGGAGGGCGCTCATCACAGAGCAGAGTGTTTCCCTCCAAACCAGTTGGCATCCAGGAGCCGCCATGGAGTTTAATCCCAGTCCAGAAATATGCACTGAATCTGGCCCAAGGCACGTCCCCAGCCGTGGAGCAAGCCTTAGCATTTCCAAATGACTGCGTTCGTCGCCAGTCCCCTGTGACTGTGCGTCCAAATGGGTGAAGGGCAGACGGAGGGGTTGGAGGTTCCACAACCAGCCCCGTGTCCCCCACATGAGACGCGGGTGTGAATTCTGGCTCTGCCAGGGCAGACAATACAATGGGAGTCAGGCAGAGGCCACCAGGCTGGGCCAGGCTGACCCGCCCTCAAGCCTGGCATGGGGTTGGGCGACTAACATCACCTCCTGAACATTTTCTCTACCTGTAGAACAGGTAATAATACTTTCCCTGCAATGTTGTTATAAGCTTTAAATGAAATAATATATGCAAAGGCTTTGCAACTCTGCAAAAGCAGCTAAAAACAAAGCCCTGTTTCTTGGGTTTCCTGGTTGGCCAAGGGAGACTGTTTTCACTCCTACGAGGTGCTATGGGCAGGGCTCCTGGCCCAAATTCTAGAGCGGAAGGACCCAGCATCCCTGCCCTGCTGCTGCTGCTGTGCTAAGTCGCGCCAGCCGTGTCCAACTCTGTGCACCCCCACAGACAGCAGCCCACCAGGCTCCCTCGTCCCTGAGATTCTCCAGGCAAGAACACTGGAGTGGGCTGCCCTGCAGGCGCAACCAAATCTCCTTGCCGCCCATTGGCTGTCACTGGGTCACATGCCCATTCGTCAACCAATCTCTGCCACCATGGGAATACGCTACCATGATTGGCTGAGGCCTGGGTCACATGCTCCAGGAGAGGCTGTCAATTTTCCCTGAATCAGGTGGACTGAGAGTGGGGCGGGGAAGACAGGTGGGCACCCCAACATGACGCCTTGCATTGATCGACCAGAGCCCCTGGGGAGAACTGCACCTCCATTTTTCCCCTGACTCCCCACATCTCCCCACTGCAATGTCCTCCCCGGGCTGATTCCCCAATTCCCTGCATCTAAAGGGAGGCATCCAGGGCAGAAGAGAGTGGCGGGAATACAGAACACCCTGAGGACCACAGAAAAGGGCGTGATGGGGCGGGGGTGGCCTGCTCCGCCTCCTGCATCTTGTGTGCAGGGAAAGGGAGTCCAGGAAAGCGAAGGAACCCGCCCTGGGTCGGAAGACAGGATTGAACTCTGCTCCATTGGCCCTGGAGAGGCAGACATCTCCAAGTCAAGCCAGGCTCCCTCCCCAGAAGGCTGCAGGAGAGCGCTGGCTGCCCAGGGGAGCACGCCTGGCTGCCTGTCACCTCCCCGGGGCCTCTGAAGGCAAAATCTGCTTGCACTGTGACCCTTTTGAATGAAGACTGGGGAAGCTGGCAGTGCAGGTGGGAGGCAAATGTGAGTCATTCCCCGAGGAAACACAGAGAGCTGAGGATCTCAGCTGGAGGAGGAAAGAGAGAGAGAGGAAAGGAAGGAAGAGGAGGAGGATGGACAGGAAGGACGAGGAGGACCGAGTGGGGAGGGAATTTCAACTCAGAATCTGGAGGCTGAAGAGGACAGGCGGCTACTGCAAGGTCACCTTGGGGCCCCCGGCTCCTGGGCTGGGTATCTGGGCAGAAAAAGGAGACTTAGGCTCGCCTTTGCTCACAGGTGGGGACTAGGGTGGGGGATCTGCCCAGAGGGATGGAAAATAGGTCGTGGGCAAGCTGAGAGCCGTGAAGAATATTTTATGGGAAGGACACTGCGGAAAGCAAGGCCCCTGACGCCTGCTCTGCGCCTGATGTCAGACCACAAGGCTGCAAGATACAACCAGAGTCTTGCTTTTCCTCTGATGGAGAAACTGAGGTTTCCTGAGCTTTGGTTGCTTGCCGGCTGTGAAGATACCCCCAAATGAGATTAATCTCTTTCATCTCCCTTGAAAGTCTTTAGAAATTTACTTGACACTTCCATAGATGAGCCACTTGTAAAACGCCTCCCTCTTCCTGGTAGGTGTGCTAGGTGGCTTTGTCTCTGCTGGGAGTTCCCCAGGAAAGACAGAGTGTGTGTGTGTGTGTGTGTCTCTGTATGTGTAGTTCCCCAGGGAAGATAGAATGTGTGTGTGTGTGTGTGTAGCTCCCCAGGGAAGATAGAATGTGTGTGTGTGTGTGTGTGTGTAGTTCCCCAGGGAAGACAGAGTGTGTGTCTGTGTGTGTGTCTGTGTGTGTGTCTCTGTTTGTGTAGTTCCCCACGCAAGACAGAATGTGTGTGTGTCTGTGTGTTTAATTCCCCAGGGAAGACAGAGTGTGTGTGTGTGTGTGTGTGTGTGTGTGTAGTTCCCCAGGGAAGACTCTGTGTGTGTGTGTATGTGTGTCTCTGTTTGTGTAGTTCCCCACACAAGAGAGAGTGCGTGTGTGTGTATATGTGTGTAGTTCCTCAGAGAAGACAGAATGTGTGTGTGTGTGTGTCTCTGTATGTGTAGTTCCCCAGGGAAGATAGAATGTGTGTGTGTGTGTAGTTCCCAGGGAAGATAGAATGTGTGTGTGTGTGTGTGTGTAGTTCCCCAGGGAAGACAGAGTGTGTGTCTGTGTGTGTGTCTGTGTGTGTGTCTCTGTTTGTGTAGTTCCCCACGCAAGACAGAATGTGTGTGTGTTGTGTGTTTAATTCCCCAGGGAAGACAGAGTGTGTGTGTGTGTGTGTGTGTGTGTGTGTAGTTCCCCAGGGAAGACAGTGTGTGTGTCTGTATGTGTCTGTGTGTGTGTCTCTGTTTGTGTAGTTCCCTAGGGAAGACAGAGTCCATGTGTGTGTATATGTATATAGTTCCCCAGAGAAGACAGTGTGTGTGTGTGTGTGTGTGTGTGTGTAGTTCCCCACACAAGACAGAGTGCGTGTGTGTGTATATGTGTGTAGTTCCCAAGAGAAGACAGAGTGTGTGTATGTGTGTGTATGTGTAGTTCCCTAGGGAAGACAGAGTGTGTATGTGTGTGTGTGTCTATGTGTGTGTCTGTGTGTGTGTCTCTGTTTGTGTAGTTCCCTAGGGAAGACAGAGTATGTGTGTGTGTGTCTGTGTGTGTAGTTCTCCAGGGAAGACAGAGTGTGTGTGTGTGTGTGTGTGTGTTTGTAGTTCCCCAGGGAAGGCAGAGTGTGTGTGTGTGTGTGTGTGTGTGTGTGTAGTTCCCTAGGGAAGACAGAGTGTGTGTGTGTGTGTGTGTGTGTGTGTGTAGTTCCCCAGAGAAGACAGAGTGTGTGTGTGTGTGTGTGTATGCACACTGGGGTGAAGGGTCCCCACTCTTCTGGATATGCACAACCTTGGACAAGTTGACAAGCACAGCTGGGAGATAGCCTGCTCCCCAGGGCACGCAGGTCCTAGAGAGGAGAGTCTGAGGGTGCCTGGCTCATCCCTGAAATGCAGGCTCGGTGGAATCATGTGCCAAGCAAAGCTGGCCACCTGAAAAGGCCCAGGCCCTGCCAGAGTGCAGGGTGCCAGCAGGGTGATGGGCCTGGGGTGGGAGTGGGGTGTTGGAAGAGTCATGGCCCTGGGGGCAGGGCTGGGGGCCTGAGGGGGACAGCCCAAGGGCTTCGGCCTACTGTCGGCCCCTCCCCACCCCAGTGTGGCCTCCTGGGAGCGGGCACCGCCCAGCACATGTGGGCAAGGGGAGACTGAGGCCGCACAGCCGCCATCCTGGGAAGTGGGATGGCCCACATCCAGGGAAACTCTCACAGCGCCATTTCAGCAGAACAGAGCGCCTCAGGACTCACCCCCTCCCTTTGGTCCCTCAGTCACTGTCTGGTGGAGCCTTCACTTGGAAGATGAACTCAGCCTCACCCGGGCCTCCCGCCTCCAACCACTGTCCTCTCTGGGGCTCCTGAGACATTCTGAATCCCACAAGGGAGCTCACTGTGTACCAGGCTCTGCTCCAGCGTGGCTGACCACCGCTCCCTCACTCTGCTGCAGCTGGGGCATTCAGGTCATTTATGGATGAGGCTCAGGACAGAGGCTGCGTGGCCTACCCATGGCCACACCGCCTGGAGAGCCGGAACCAGAACCGGCCTCACGAGGCTCAGCCATGGCCAGTCCCATCTGGGAAGAGAGCCCTCTGGGATGAAACCCCTCAGGCCATCCCCAGGGCCTGCTGCCGGGCCTCACACCTGACCTGCAAACGCAGGGTCCCAGGCTCCCTCCCGCCCCGAGCCCTGTGGAGCTCCACCCAGGTGCAGCCTTCCCCCTCCACTCTCAGCAGGCTGCCTCCAGTCAGCAGTTCCTGGCTGAGAACCCCACCCTCACCCTCAGACCCCAGCTCATTCATCAGTCAGCAAGTATTAAGGAGCCCTTTCACTGTCATGCATTGGAGAGGGAAATGGCAACCCACTCCAGTGCTCTTGCCTGGAGAATCCCAGGGATGGGGGCGCCTGGTGGGCTGCCATCTATGGTGTCGCACAGAGTCGGACACGACTGAAGCGACCTAGCAGCAGCAGCAGTCCATGCTAGGAGCTGGGGGTACGTTAGGGCCCAAGGAGGAAGAAACAGAAGCAGTGAACACATCCCCGCCCCCCACCGCACCCCCCAGGGCATATTGTGAGCCAAAGTCACTTGTGGCAGGGGTGGGGCGGGGCTGGGCAGGGCCGCGTTCCATCAGGCTTAGAGGCTTCGCCTGCCTCTCAGAAGGGCTTCCCTGTGGCTCAGACGGTAAACAGTTGCTGCAACACAGGACATCTGGTTTGATCCCTGAGTCAGGAAGATTTCCTGGAGAAGGGAATGGCAACCCACTCCAGTATTCTTGCTTGGAAAATCCCATGGACAGAGGAGCCTGGCCGCCTACAATCCATAGGGTTTCAAAGAGTTGGACAGGACTGAACAACTCACACATACAAGGGAGTGACGCAGTCCGATTTGTGCCTGTAAAAGGTGACCCTGGACGCTGCCTGGCAGAGTGAGAGCAGGGGAGCGGCAGGGCTGGGCAGCGGCAGATGGGACACCAAGAAGTGAGAGGGCCTCGCAGGCTTGGCAGGACCTGGAGGCAGATGGGGTGCAAAGAGCCAGGGGGTGCAGACAGACTCAGTTGCCAGCTGAGGGAGGGCCTGGAGGCTGAGCCCTGGGTGGGGGTGCCCTGGGGAGGAGCTGGCTCGAGGTGGAAGCAGGGGCTCCACTGTGGACAAGTGAAGTTGAGAAAAGACTCTCCCAGAAGACAGCACCTCTCCAGCCCTAGGAGGTTCCCGGCTGGAGGAAGTCTTGGGGTCCTGCACCTCAGGCCTGGAAACCATTTCTCCCACAGTGATCACTTCCGCTTCCTTGGATTCGGTTCAGCAGCTCAACAAACCAGTGTCACTAGAATTTTCCCGCCAGACTTAGGCCCCCCACAAGTCTCGTCCTCACAGATTTCTTCAGTGGGACCCCAGGCCCCAGGCAGGTCCGGCCTCCTCAGCCCCTATGTCCACTATGGTCAGCTCCCAGGCTCCCAGCACGGACGGAGAAGAGTCGGCCCTGTCCAGGGGCTGCCTCCTGCTGCTGGTGCCCTGGTGTCCCTTCACACCACCCACCACCACCCTGTGACCTCTCGTTCCCCTCCCCCAGGGTATGGCTCATCCCCCACTTCCCAGGACTAATTAGGAAATCAGACCTCAAAAGCACCATGATGACTCCAAATTAGTGTAAAAATATTAATCAATTTTATTTGTAGGTGCTCCATGTTGCAGATGAAATGCTTTGGCCTTCTCAGCACCTTGTGATGTTGACTGGAGGGCCCCGTGGCTTTTCCAAGGTCAAGCCTGCGTGGAAGGCCGGGTGGAATGGATCCCAGTCTGGCAGCCCTGTGGGTTGGCACCTGCTGCCGCGCCCACAATCCCCTGCAGGCTCCCGGGCCAGATCAACACGCGGGCCGCCTCTGCTGGGCTCAGGAGGCACCCGCGGCGGGCCTTTTGCAGCCTGGGTAATTGGGCGCGAGAAGCACAAATACTTGGTTCAAACGCTGGGAAGTGGAAAATTTTCTAATCTGTCAGGCAAAGTCTCCCTTTCTCCTTTTTACATTTTTTTCCCCAACAGGAAAAGACTTTCCATTTGGACTCCTTCCGATGCAGATGTGTGAAGACTCTGGGAGCGACATCTCGGGGACGGAGCATCTTCTATTGATCGAGAAGCACGCGCAGCACCGGGCGGCGGGAAGCCAGCCGCGGGCCCTCAGCGCCCCCTGGGAGCCGGAGCCGGTACTGCGTCGGCGGGGATGGGAAGGCCCATAGAGGGCGGCGGCAGCGGGTCCTCTCCGCCGGAGAGTGCGGGACGCACAGGGGGCCCAGCCCTGCCTGCTTATCCTCGGGGGCAAAACACTTCAACACTCTGGTCTCCCCCTTCCGCACCAGTAAAATTGGGGTAAAGCCAGGGCACACCCCAGCATGCTTTCAGATTACCTCCTTGACCTTCAGAAAGCATCTCTGTGTGTCCTTGGTGGGCTGAGATGCACACGCACAGCAGCTCAGAGGAAGCGAGCAGATCATGAGCGCCCTGCACAGGGCTTCCTTGTGTTTGGTAATGGACACAGCCACCCTCGGGGCCCTCGAGTCGGAGGAGCAGTTGGCGGAGGCAAGAACAAGGCCCAGGGCAGCGGCTCCGAATCTGAGCGTCCGGCACGAAGGCTGCCTGGTAGGAGCAAGGAACCCCGGGGTCTTGAGCGTAGGTCTCTGACCTTCCACTGGACAAGCCTCCCCAGTGCCCAGACATCCTGCTGGCCGGCCCCCGCAAAGCCCCTCCCACTGCAGGCCTGCCTCTGGGTCAATGCAGGAGTCCTCCAGGCACAGAGAGGAAAGGTGGAACAGAGGCGTGCAGCCCAAGACCAAGCTCCACCCCATTGCAGCGGAGTCATGAGCACAGAGGTCCCCAGACACCTTTCGCCTGGGCTCCAGTCCACCTCTGCCGTCAGCACACGTGTCATTCTGGGCTTCAGGCTCCTCACCTGTGAACTCAGGACACAGAGCACGAGATCCTTGGCTCCCCACACCAGTCCTGCAGTTTGGGCTGTGAGAACAAAGATGGACCCATTTTACAGATCAGGAAACTGAGGTCCAGGCACAAGAGGTGATTTGCTCAAGGCCTCAGCATGTCAAAGGATTCACAGCAGGGGCCTGGGTCCCAGGCAAAAGGCTTCAACCAAAAGAAGAGTTGAAGGACCAGTTGGTTCACTGGGGCCAAGGCCGGGTCACCTCAGAAGCTTTGGTGGGCACCTGACGCCCAGGCCTGGACTGGGTGTGTCTGAAACCTGAGCTGGTTCTGGCCTGGGAACAGAACCCCCTGTGGTCTGAGCGTGGAGCGGGCAACCGTGGCCGGCACGGGCCAGAGCAGCTAGCAGAGCACAGTGGCAGAGCCGGGGCCCTGCAGCCCCATCAGGGGCGCAGGAGCCAGCAGCTCCCCACCCCGTCCCCCTGCTCCCCTGGGTGAACGGAAACCCCAGCTCAGATTCTTCTTTTTAAAAACCCCAAACAACCCAGAGTGACCACTTGTCTTCTAAACAAGAAGCTGCAGGAGGCAGGGGAGTGGGAGGGGGGGTGGCAGTGAATCCACCATCACGTCAGAGATTACAGTGACTCAGGCCCAAAAAGGCTGCTTTATAAGAAACCATCCGTGTACCAGGATGAGTTAGGGAGCAACTCTCGGGGAATAGACAGGGCTTTTAGCAGTTCACGTAAGCGACTCTGTCCTCTGTCTCCATGTGGCAGCCACAGTGGGCCAGGGCAAGCTTGTCCATCAGCAGAGGACAGGATGTGGTCAGGCCCCAGCTCCAGGCCCTGGCTCCAGGTACCTGGCCCTGTACCCCAGGTACAGGAGTTAAGACCCCCGAGGGTCACTGAGGACCAGAATTCTCGCCCACAGCCCTGCATGGAGGGGTTCCAGAATGCTGCTGCTGCTGCTGCTAAGTTGCTTCAGTCATGTCCGACTCTGTGCAACCCCATAGACGGCAACCCACCAGGTTCCCCCGCCCCTGGGATTCTCCAGGCAACAACACTGGGGGTTGCCATTTCCTTCTCCAGTGCATGAAAGTGAAAGTGAAGTCGCTCAGTCGTGTCCAACTCCCAGCGACCCCATGGACTGCAGCCCACCAGGCTCCTCCATCCATGGGATTTTCCAGGCAAGAGTACTGGAGTGGGGTGGAGAGCCATCAAGGCAGAGCCAGTCCCCAGTTCCCAGGGTATCTGGGCTCATGGCCCAGGGATCCACACACCCACCCTGGCCCATCCACTCTGACGCCCAAACCCCAGGGCCCCCGATGACCACGAAATTAGATTGTAACTGGTATGACGTTTGTGGTTGGGCCTCTGTCTCTCCCAGACCTGGGCTCCCATACACAGCCTCCTCAGCCTGCTCACCGGTAGAGCCCAAGGGCCCAGCACACACCTGGCCCCCACAAGCATCCAAGACCCCAAAGCCTGAAGCCCTGCGCCCTCCTCCCCCTGCATGCCCACCAGCCTTCACAGACCGTGGTCTGTAAAGCCATGGCCCTGTCTTGCAGTCCTCACCAAGGAGCAGGGTTTCCAAGCAACAGGGTCACAGTCGCACTCCCAAAGCACATGCAGACACATGCACACCCGCATGCACACACATACACGCACACCCGCTGGTTCACTTGTGTCGTGAAATGGTGCCAAGGACCCCGGCTCAGCCCCCTGGTTGCGGTGAGATGTCAGAGCACCCGGAGGAGGCATGCACGGAGCCCGGGCCATGCCCAGCCAGCCTCGTGCAGAAGGACGTTGTTTCAGGGATGAAGACCGCCCGCGTGCAACATCGCCCCCAGGCTGCTGGCAGCATGGCTTTCCTGTCCTTCTTGTGTGTCTCTGGGAACCCTGTCTGCTGTTCCCAACCTCCCAGGCAACTGCAAGCTTCCAGGCCCCCTTGTGAAGACGTGTGACCCTGAGGTAGGAGGGGATGCACCACCCCAGGGCACCCTGTCCCCCATCCCACTGTGAACAAGGCTTCAGGGAATCTTCCATGTTCACCTAGAGTCATGTGCCTGTTTGGTGGGTTGGGGTCCCCAAAGGATGAGGGGCATCCTCCCAGGGACCACAGAGACCCTTGGCCACCTGGAGAGCTCATTCAAGGGGACCCTGTTTCCTGGAGGCTGGGAGAAAGAGGGCCGTGAGGGAGAAGTCACCATGGCAACGCCTTGGAGAACTAAGACTGTTTCCTTTCCCTTCTAGTCAATTAAAGGGCCATTTCCAGGGTGCCTACTATGCGCAAGCCTGGGCTAAGAGTGCTCAGGGCTCAGGACTGGGGCCGGGGAGATGGGGAATAATCCGTCCCCCACCCTGAAAGACTCCTACTCTGCAGAGCATCACATGCCCTCACGCACAACAGACCTGGCCATGGAGTCCTGCATGCAGCAGGCGCTCAATGGATGCTTGCTGAATTGAAGATAAATGGCAAGTGAGCATATTAATGCCTATGCACAGAGCATCTCTCATCCCTAAGTTTCCCCAGGGTGAGGATCAGATGTGATGGAAACACCTGGCCCAGGTGACAAGACAACTCCAAGCGGGTGAAAAGGCTCCTTTTTAGACCAGGAATGTGCCAGCCCTGGAGAGGAGCCCCCAGAGGCTATGTCCAGACTCCTTGCTCTACAGGGGGCAGCAAACCCAGGGGTGGAGGGGGAAGTGGACAGGGCAGCCCCGTGGGTCTTGGAGCCCGGCTGTGGGCATGGGCACAGGCTTCACCTGGTCTCCGCTTCACCTGGCTCTGCAGCCTCAGGCCGGCCCCTCTCCCTCTCTAAGCCTCCAGCACCCTGCCGGGCTTGACATGTTTGTTTCCTTCCAGGCTGGGGTCCAGCTCTCTCTGCTGCTCACAGTCACCTTGAGAGCTGCCCTGAGGGTCCCTCTTCCTCTATTCCAGGGTCTCAGAGCTGGGAACGGGGAGGGCGGGGTCAGCCTGGCTGCGCTCGGAGCTGGGTGGTGCCCAGTCTGAATGGCGCACACCCTCTCGACTTCTGCTGGGCCCCTCCCTGGTCCTCGGATCTGGTGACACGTGACTCAGAAGATGAGGCAATCGGAGACCTCACCCATGTATCCTTGCCAGCAGCAGGCCTTACTTGTCCCCTTCGTGCAGATGCACAGGCCCAGAGGTGTTCAGTGTGAACAGTGTCCACTATGAATGAGGCTCTGGGCGTCTCGGTCTGGACTTCGGGGAGCTTCAAAGTGGGGGTCACCAGCGCAGAGGCAGAGGGATGCCAGGCTGGGACAGGAATGAGGCTCTCCCTACGCAGCAACCCCCTCCTGGTTCAGAAGCGAGCTCCTCTCCGTGCTGGGTCAGAGTGTGCCCTTGCCCACACCTTCCACCTCCACCATCAAGCCCAGCTCTCGGCCACCACCCCACCTCCTCCAAGCCAATTACACATCTTCTGCCTGGTCTCCCATGTCCCCTCCAGTCCTCCCAGCTCCCTCTCCACACCAGGCCAGCCCTGCAAGGTCAGCCTCAGCTCCTGCCCCACACTCCCTGACCATCTGAATTCCAGCATGCTTACTTCTATTAATACAGCCTACCTGCCAGGCTTCCTCATGACCCCAGGGCCTTTGCACGGCTCCTCCCTCTGCCTGGAACACTTTGGCTTCTCTCCAGCTGCCCTTCATATCTCAGCCCAGGCTGCCTCCCTGAGCCTGTGGACCCCCAGGTCTGCCTTCTCCCAGGGCTATGTGTTCCTCCTTCTCCGCACGTGTCCCAAGGGCAATTCCACATAAGAGTGTGCGGGTCATGATTCCTGTGCCTATTTCCTGGAGCTCTGTGATAGCTGGGCCTGTGTCCACATTTACCCACCAAGGCAAATCCCCCAGCAACAGCAGCTGGTGAAATCTGTTAATCGTTAAAATAATGAACAGTGAGGCTCTGCTGTGTCTGGAAGATGGGTGGAGTGGGGCACAGAACCAGAGGCAGGAGGGATGGATGGGCATGGGCAGGGGTGAGGGGGTGAGCCTCTGGAGCTGGACACGGGAGGATAGTGGGGAGAAACCGCAGTGGGATCTGAACACTGAGGACGCAAAGCTTATGGCCAATTGTGTAGAAAATTCAGAGCCGCGAGCCGTGAAGAGGCTGTAGGGAGAGCGGGCACTCGCCCCCCCCACCCCCGTCTGCTCACAGGCAGCAGCGCATAGCAGCTCTGGGACCAACAGAGGAGGGGCAGGCGGCAAGGGAAAGGATGGACGCGGGGCCACACACAGGTCTGAGAGAGCTCGGAGGAGCCCAGGTGGATGCTGTCAGCCAGAGAGACCATTACCAGGGAGGAACAGGAGGGAGGACCCAGAGGGAGGCAGGCGAGCTGAGGCTCCTGGAGGGCCTGGGAGAAGAGCCCGGGGGTGACAGGGGTGGATAGGGGTGGAGGCTTGGTCCTGGCGGCCTGGCCGCGCCCAGGAGGGTGTCAGTGGGGGCGGGACTTGGGGCTTGATGGGACAGAGATGGGAAGGCAGGGTGGTAGGGAGGCCAGTTTACATGCTCTTGGTGTGAATCAGAGGTAAGCTGGGGAAAAGGGGTGATTGGTGCAGGCGGAGGTGAGCCCAGGCCTGGGGACCCCAGCAGGGACATCAGAGCCCTGCTCCTGCTGACCGGCAGCCCTGCCTCCAGGTTTGTTTGGGTGGCTCAGGGAGCCAGGCAGGGCTAAAGTTTCCCCCAGACCCAGAGGAGAAACTCGGAGAGCTCTCCACAGCCTGAGCTGGTCTGGGTCAATTCCCAGGCACGGTCTGTGCAAGACCGTCACCGCATGGACACGCAGCCCCGTGCAGACACCCGCCAGTCCTGACAGCGCTGGCTCAGCCGGGGCCGGTGTAAGGAGATCCAGGACCCCCGAGGAGGACAGACAGGAGGAATGAGGTGGGGGAGGTTGTCCAGCTCCCAGGAAGCAGCAGTAGAGTCCAGGGTCTGCAATCATTTGGCTTTAACAACATGCTGGCCATTGTGGTTGACCATTCCTGAGAGCAAGGGGCCGGGCGCACTGTCTCAGAACTTGAAACTTCTGGGCAGTGGGGAGGATCCCACCATGCCAGTTTCACAGAGGAAGATAAGGAAGCTCACAGAGGCCGTGTGACTTGCCCCAGATCACACGACTCAAAGCGACAGGGTCTGCTAGACCCAGCAGCATCCTGAGAGCACAGTCACCTCCCCACAACCAAGCTGCCTGACCAGTAGGGCCCACGCTCTCCATCTGAGCCGGAGACCCTGTCCATCCTGACTCAGCTCTGACCTGACTGCTTGGCGCACAGGGAAGCGTGTCCTGAGTGAGGTGTGGCCAGCACCATGGACAGTGACTTCGTGGCTCCGTCCCAGCCAATGGACTGGCCTGAATTTGACCTGGAGGAGGACTGACAGGAGAGGAGGAAGCCAGGATCCTGGGCCAAGCCCATCTCTCCATGTCCCCAAGTTCTCCAGGCTCCCCAAAGGCTGTTTCCACGGAGCATTAAGCTGAGGTCTCATTTCCAAAGAACGCGGGTGCCACTCCCCAGGGCTCCAGAGGCCCAGCGACATTTGGGGAAGGCAGAGGAATGGAGGAGGCAGGCGTTGGGGGAGACACAATCAGGGTCTCATTAACATTTTGATTGCGGTGGTGGCTCCCCTGGCGCCTCGGCCTGGACACACACACACACATTCAATCTGGAAGTGAAGATTGAGCCGGGGAGAGGAGCGCAGAAAAAGAGCAAAACAGACTTATTTTAATAATGCTAAAAATAACCATGTCAATATTCCCTTCTGTTTGGGGAGGCACAGATCATTTTTTTAATGTACCTTCTGAGCGCTCCTGTCCATCCTGGTGGTGGGAGCCTGGAGTGCACTCAGGACTCTGCCCTCCAGACCCAAAGCTACTTGTGGGTCTGGGTCAAGGGCTTGGCTCATCTGTACCGTGGGGACCGTACCTCTCCTCTGTCTGCCTCCCAGGGAATCCAGTTCCGGGGTACGCCTCTCACCCCACGGATGGGCAATCTGAGATCTGAAGAGAATCAAGGACCACATGAGTCTGGAGGAAGCTGGTGTGTCTGCACCCCGGGAAATGGAGGTGGCAACACCCCCTTTAAAAGAAGGAGCTATTTGCACAGTGTGACTGATGGCCCTGACTCCCCCGCAGCCCTGAGGTGCCCGAGTGTGGGTCCAGGCCGCCCCTGTGCTGGGAGGGGAAAGCGGAGGGCACTGCAGACAGGCCCAAGGTGCAGGACCCAGCTTTCCCTGCTCACACGTCTCCCTTGAGTGGGCAGTCCAGGCAGTCCACTGAGGCAACAGCGCCCCCCCTCCATGCACCTGCCCACGTGGGGTCCGGGGTCTGAGGGTAACCATCCCTTCCCCACCCTGCCTCTCTCCATACCATCCCTATAGCTTCTGTATCTTGACCCCAGCCCGTGCATACCCCTTTCAGGGTCTGACTGGCCCGTGCTTCACTTGGGGCCCTGCCTGCTCTGAGCCCCATGGCCCACTGACCGCAGCAGGGCCTCTTGGCAGCACCTTCCATGTCTCAACCCCACCCCTGGTCTCTCTGAAGTGTAACTGGATGCTGGCACTTCCTGGACCCCTTGCCAGGGTCCTGTGTGTGAGCCTTTCCCCACCAACCATGCTTCTCTCCAAGTTGAGAGCTTTCGCAGTCCCTGCGCTGGGGCTTGGAATGTCACATTTCTCTTGATGCTGCCTCTCTGGTGCCAGCTCACTCCCTGCTCCCTGCTCACAAGACCCCCAGCAGGACATTCAGGGTCTACCAAGGTTGCAGCACCCCAACCTTTAAGTTTCCCCCTACTTTCTCTGGACTCCCCACCCACCAAACCACCAGCTGCTCCGTCAATTCCCTCGTTGCGCACTATCTCCTTTCTGCTGCCTTCCTCTGTTCCCCTCTTCTTAGCAGTTTCTTATTCAATCTTCAAGACCCAGCTGAATGCCACCTCCTCTGTGAGGCCTTCCTGATAGCTCCAGGCTGAGCTGACCTCTCCCTCCGGAAGACCCAGCCAGGTTGCCCACGCCCCTATGAGAACCCTGTGGCCCTGGCTGGTAACAATCAGATAAGTGTTCTTCCAGCAGCCCAGTAGAGAAACTTGTCTCAGCAACTCAGTGCCTGTAACCTTGGCATATTATTCAGCCTCTCCATGCCTCTGTTTCCTTGACTTTCCTTGACTTTATGTAACATGGGACTTTCATAGTATCTCCCTCATAGATGCATTTGAGATTTAAGTGAGCTAATGTATGCAGAAGGCTTAAAATACTACCTGGAAGATACTGTGTGTTCAAAAAATGTTCATTACTATTGCTATCAGCAGCATCACCATCATCGCCAATTCTTCACCGTCACCACCATCATCACCACCATCACCATTATCATCATTTCCTCTACTGGACGTTCAGTCTCCTTGCGGGCAGACAATAAGTACAAATCGCTGCTTCCCTGGGCACTTGACCTGACGCATAGGAGATGCTTACTAAACCTTGTTGGATGATACTGCAGACCAGCAGGTGGGCAAATGACTGAATGACTAAACGAAAGGACAGGTAGGTGGTTGAATGAATGAACGGATGGGTGTGTGCAAGAAAAGGGCTGGAACGGGTGAGTCAGTGAATGAATGAGTGAGCTGCTATAAGGAAGAGCAGATGGAAGCCTAGAAGGTTCCTCCCACACCAACCCCTGCAGATGCCGAGCTGCCTAGTGACGGCAGGCATCGCAGCATCCCCACAAAGCCATGATATTAAAATCGCTGAAGGCTGTGCTGTCAATATCCGGGGGAGACTGTCTCTGCAGCCAGTGGCAGCAGAAGGAGACTCCCCTCCCCTGGGCATTCGATGCTGCTGAGATGACCCCTCCTTTCTTGAGCCTCTAAGAGGTGCAGTATCCTGCAGATTCTAATTCCCTGACTGAACAGCCTCAGTCCCCTAGCGGTGTGTCGGGGCCATAACTGGGGCTGGGAGCACTAGGAGTCCCTCCTTGCCTCTACCACCCATGGGGCCACTCCGTGTGGGTACCCAGAGCTCCTCACCCCCTGCCCTTCCCTACCTCATCACACTTCAGCACAGCTCTCCTCGCCATCCTCCCCCTCCAGAGCCTGGGCCCCTCGGGGGTTGCCCGGCTCAGCCCTGAGCCCACGTGCTGAGCCCTGGTGCACAGTAGGCCCTCATCCGTGGGCCTCGCTCCAGAGAAAGGCTGCGTGGTCCAGTCAAGGTCACAGGGAGGAAACGCGGAGCAGGCCAGGAACTTAAGTCTCACCTTCTACCGCCCAGGCCAGGCTTCACACTCCCCCAGGAGACAAAACCTAGTGGGGAGTCCGGTCTGCTCAAGGTGACAACAGGCAGTACCCCTGGGTTCATGGGCTGTACAGGCAATCTGTGGGGAGGAAGAGGCCTGCCTACTGCCGCCCCACCTTGTTATCCCCCCGTTATCTGTGGGTGAGGACCATGTTAGAAATAAAATGAAAGTGAAAGTCGCTCTGTCATGTCCGACTCTTTAAGATCCCCTAGACTGTAGTCCATGGAATTCTCCAGGCCAGAATACTGGAGTGGGTAGCTTTCCCTTCTCCAAGGGATCTTCCCAACCCAGGGATGGAAGCCAGGTCTCCCACATTGCAGGCGGATTCTTTACCAGCTGAGCCACAAGGGAAACCCAAGAATACTGGAGTGAGTAGCCTTTCCCTTCTCCAGCGGACCTTCTCAACCCAGGAATCAAACTGGGGTCTCCTGCATTGCAGGTGGATTCTTTACCAACTGAGCTATCAGGGACTATGTTACATTTAAAATTACCATTCATTTTTTGAAACTATAAACCCATTATACATTAATACAAGTAGCATGTTTGGATTAAGAAGTATCATATTTCCCCAAGCCAGAGAAAATAAGTGAGAACAGAGGAATGGCCTTCATGGTTGCAAACCTCTTTTGTGTCTGGCTGAGTAGAAGCCACCAGAGTCTCATTCCCGCTCCTGCCTTCAGCCTGTTGCAATGTGTCACTTTGATTGTAGTTATGAAGAAAAGTCTAAGACCTTGGGGTCCTTGCAAAGATCTCAGCGACCTGCAGAGTTCCCAGCTCACACTCTGAGTAACAGTGATGTCAACAGATCTGGTCTCCCCAGAAAATCCACCCACCCTGACACCCCAGGAGAAGGGGTCCAACCCACCTACTGGTCCCTCTGAGCACCTCACCTCTGCTGAGCCTCAGGTTATTCTTCAAGATTTGTGAGGACTAACTTAAGTAAGGTGTAGGTACCTTCTCAGACTCAGGCCTGGTCCACAGAAAGGGTTCAGAAAGTGATATGATGGCGGTACCAGGAATCGTGTCTTGCCTATGATCTGCCCAGCTTCCACTCCCTGAAGAACCTGCCCTTTCTTCCATGCAGGCCTCCTGGATTGGCCGTACCTCCTCCTCCTTGCCTCCCACACTTGCCTAGATGCCTCCCAAATCCCAAAGCTCACTTCCAAGGTCACCCCTTTCCCAGACCCCAGCCTTCCCCACTTCACCGAACCATCCCCCACCCCTGCCTTTGTCTCCGTCACCCCAAGACCAGCAAGGGGAAGGGCCATGTTACTCCCACAAGCCTCTTATTGTGAACACAGTGCTCAAGACCCCAGCTCTGGACTCAGGCAGGCCTGGTTTGGAGGGCTTTGTGGGAGCCTCAACATTTCCCTCTGTCAAATGGGGATAATGACATCTCCCTGATGGGATTTCCCTGAGTAGTCCATTCAATTACTCAGCGTGCTGAAGGCTTACCATAGGCCAGTGGCCAGGGTGGCCAAAGGACCTGCCTCTGGGATGTGGGTCTGATGGGGGAGGCAGACATCCACCCAATAACCAGAGGGAAGGGTGGGGTGGGGCCTTCAGAGTAGGCAAGGGAGCCCTTGTAACCCCCTCCCCAACTCACCAGGACCCCAGGGAGGCCCAGGAGCTGGAGGATGGATGCCTGGGAGGAGGTGGAGGTTTATGATCTGGGAAGAGGGTTACACTCGTGCTCCATGAAGGGGCGAGCCCTCCCACAGCTGGAGCACCAGACACTTGAAGTCAACCCAGCCTGCAGATGCGGGTTGAGCGGGCTGGAGGGGCTGGAGAGAGGACAAGGGGGCGAGAAGTGGGGATGGGCCAGGCTAGAGTGGGGTAGGGGGGTGCAGAGAGCACAGCCTGAGGCTCATGAGGGCCGCTTGTCAGAACCAGCTCTGCAAAGACCTCTGCCCTCAGCTGATCAGGGGGTGCTCCGTACATATTTATCAAGGGAATGAATTAGTTCCCTTTAGAAAAGGGCACAATAGCAATGGCAGTCATTATCACTGAGCAGGTGGGCATATCATTCTACCTGGTAGGAGCAGGAACTCACACTGCTCTGTCAATCCCCGCCCTGCTGCACCAGACAGTGGAGCCAGGAGTCTACACGCCCCAGGCGTGCCCTCAGAGCTGGCCATGCACCTCTAGGAGCCCGCGATCCCCTAGGCTCTCCCAGGCCCCCAGCTGCCCCTACCCAGGCCCTCAGGCTTCCCAGGCCCCTAGCTGCCCCTCCAATCTTCCCCAGGTCCCCAGGCTCCCCTCCCAGGCTCCATGTCTATACGGGGGACACCAGCTGACGTGGAGGTCCAGGTGGCGGTATGTGTTCTCATTAGACTGTGAGCCCCTTGAGGGAGGAGCTGGGCCTGGGACGTAGGGAGGGGAACCCAGTGTAGGTCAGCTCTGGGGGTGATGGGGAAGGACTGGGAGATCCAGAGGGGCACAGACCCTAACGTGTCTGCATCTGTGGGTCTGCTCACTCTGCACGCGTGCCTGTGCAAAAGAGAAGGACCCAAGGTGAGGGACAGCCAATCAGAGTCTGAATTTGCTCAGGACAGTTCTGTCTCCTGAAGATGCTCTGCTTCCCATGAGATGGACCTGAGATCTGTCTGTCCTTCATGACCTGGAACTGGGGTCCCTGTCCCTGCTGCTGTTCTGGTAGTCTCAGAATTGTCCCACTCATGGACTCATTCATCCATTCATTCTTTCAAAATAGGAGTTTAGGACCCACTTGTCCCAGATGCTTACCAAGCAGATGT
>SJXQ01006972.1:279281-289963 GCA_006408695.1 Aepyceros melampus | reverse complement strand
CCCTCCCAGCCTCCCTCTCCTAATCTCCACCTCCAGCCTCCCCCTCCCAGCCTCCACCTCCCAACCTCCACCTCCAGCCTCTCCCTCCCAGCATCCCTCTCCCAGCCTCTACCTCCAGCCTCCACCCAACTCCCCCACCCTCCAGCCACATTCCACTCTCACCAGCTGGCCCATCCTTAGGGACTTTGCTCAGCTATTGCCTTTGCCCAAAGATCTCCTGGAACATTCTGCTCCAAGAAAACTCACATTGCCCTGGA
Source organism: Aepyceros melampus (assembly GCA_006408695.1). NCBI lineage: Eukaryota > Metazoa > Chordata > Mammalia > Artiodactyla > Bovidae > Aepyceros > Aepyceros melampus. The sequence goes on along the minus strand of SJXQ01006972.1, from coordinate 289,706 downwards.
GACCCAGAGCCCAAGCTCCCTGTCACAGGTCCACAGAGAGAATCGCTCCTTGCTTTACCCACACATCCCCTCAGCCTGCATTTAACCAGGATTTGTTGAGCATCTGCTCCATTTCAGGCTGGGCTCCAGGCCTGAGGCCTCAAAGGTAAGCGAGGCAGCCAGAGGCCAACAGAAGCCCCTCCCGGTATCCACCCCCCGTGCCCACCTGGGCCTCCACTCACATACACAGTCCTGTGAGCGATGCGTGTCCTGGGTGCCCCCACTGCGCTGCAAACCCAGAGGAAGGTCGCATCCTCAACCAGTGTGTGCCCCAGCCTGGCACATAGTAGGCGATCAAGGAAGAAAGAGGAGAGGGAGGTGGTGGGGAAGGCACGGGGCGGGAGGCAGCAGCTCTGCCCGCTCTGGCCAGGGCTGGTGTCCCTGGCGTGGCTCTGGTTGGCTGCAGCACCCTGGCCCCTGAGTTGGCACAGGCGTGCGTGCCCATGGGTGTCAGGCTGGGGCTGAGGTGCCCGCGTGCCAAGCTGAAGCTGCTGCGTCCTCGCCGCCCGCACAGTCCTCACTGCTGCTTCTGAAAATGTCAACTTCTTATCTCGCCAGGATTTTTCCTGACTTGGAGAATTCAATAAAGCAGCTGAGTAACACTTAAAATAATAATGAAGCTCTGTATTCCTGCGACTCCCGGCTGGCTCGGGGAGCCAGGCTGCCTTCCTGAGATGATCAATCTTCATTTTCACACCAGGCTGGACGCTCTTCTGGGCCGGGCGGGCCCTGCGGGCCCCAGGGAATCAGGCTCCGGCTCTCTTGCTGCCGTCTGGGTGGTGTGGGCGGGTAGGCCCCCGAGGCTCAGCCTGGGCTGCCTAAGAGCTCCAGCCCCATTACCACCACGCACCCTCCAACTACCACCCAGCTTCCCACAGCGGCTCTCCTCTGACCTCGCCCAGGCCGTTCCCTCCAGCCCAGTCCTTCCCACTTGGAAACTCCTGACCCTCCATCACTTCCAGCTTAGGGACCAGTCAGCCAGCCCCCACTCCCCAGCCTTTGGAAAGTCTCGGCAAGGCTGTTTTGCATGCTGCAGTCCATCTGTGATGCCTGAGGAGGGTGCAGCTGCTATTTTTGCATATGGAGGGTAAACTGAGGTAGAGAGGGGCCCTTAGATTTGCTGACTGCATGTAGGAAGAATGAAGCAGGGTTCATCGAGGTCACGGGGCCTTCAGTGGCACCACCCCCTAAACCCCTCGCCTGGAGGTGGACTTCCTTCTGAGACTGGTGGCTTTTGCAGGCCTCCTCTTGGGTGAGACACTGCATCGAAAGGTAGCCCATGCTGGGCACGTCGGGCTTGGCAGGCCCCCTTGCACTTCGTCAAGTTCAGTGACCCTGGGAGCCTCCCTGTGTTCATCTGCACACTGGAGCCATGACAGTCTCACTCAGAAAGCTGAGGGTGAAGCATACGTGTCTGGGGTAGAAACCTCATGCGCCCTGTAAGCGCATCAGGACCCTTGCCCTTCCATCCCTCAGGGCATCTCTACACCAGCATGCGTGCGAGCATGCCCAGTCACTTCAGTCGTGTCCAACTCTGCAACACTATGGACTGTAACCCACCAGGCTCTTCTGTCGTTGGGATTCTCCAGGCAAGAATACTGGACTGGGTTGCCATGCCTTTTGCCAGGGGATACTCCTGACGTGGGGATTGAGCCCCATCTCCTGTGTCTCCTGCATTGCAGGCGGATTCTTTACCCACTGAGCCACCTGACAGGCCTCTCCACCAGCAATGTGGCTCAAATACACTCCAGGTTGTCAGCAACCTCCTCTTATCAAACGTCTGCGAATTGACCCTGCACTAATGAAAGCTCATTCACTACCTGGACAACAGCAATGAGCTGCCTCTTTCATTGAGTCTGTCTCTGGGAACAATGCCCTAAAGAGAGCACCTAACGTAGAGGGGAGGCTGTGTGCAGAGTTGAGTGGGAGGCTCTGGGCTGGGGGTCCTCTGCCGACCTGAACTCTACCCTAGGCAAGCCTCTTCCACATTCCTTTATCTGGAAAACAGGGAACAGGACCTCATCAGAGAGCCCCCCAAGGTTGCTATGTTGTCCAAGGAGATGATAGAGCTTAAAATCCTTCAGAATGATAAGAAGCCTCAGCACTATGGCTGGTGGGGTCTAACAGAATCACTTTGGGAGAAGAAATGGCCAGGAGATGCACCGGCCTCCACTGGGAAAAAAGTTCATGGATCAAACTGCAGTGGAGAGAATCAGATGCCCAAGAGGAACGGAACTGACTGTGGCTTGATGAGTTGTGCCCCATGGGGAGCCTGAAGGGTCTTGGGTGATGGAGAGATGAACTAGAATCCGACATCACCCTGGCCAACTGATCTAAAAGCAAACCCATGAGCGGGGAAAAAGTGGTCCTTGGATGTCATTTGAAGCCAAGGCTCTGGACTCCCGGCCACTACCCCACCCAAGGACCTCTCAGACAGAGAAGTGTTTACCCCTCCGCCTCCCGCACGGTTGAGCCTCATCGCTCAGCCGCTCGTCACTAAGTAATATTACCAGCGATTACATGCGATGCAGGCGTGCACTCCGGTTATCGCGCCTAATTGGGTCATAATGTTGACAAATGTGTCACTTTGGAGATTCCACCTGCACAAGGACCCCAGTGCCCTGCAGCAGGGAATGTGCTTGGCCCGTCTCCCTCCCCTCCCCCTCAGCCTGCAAGTCCATTTCCCGTGAAACACTGGTGGGTGGCACCCCATGGGCTCCCTGACCCACCCTACCAGGCAGACTGGAAGGTTGGCAAAAGCTTGTGTGGTCAGTGAAGGGCCAGCAGCCAGAGGGAGGGAAGGAAGGCCTGTCCCTGCGGGCTCCAGGGCTCACTCACCCATCCCCTCTCTGAAAGTCAAGGGCAGAGAGCTCAAGGTCTGCAGAAGAAGCCCCTGCCCACAGTACAGCTGAACAGGGGCAGTGGCGAGGACCCTCCCATCTCAGACACCTGTCTGATGCTCACACCTGGGCAGCTGTAAGCCCCTCTCTCCTCTCTCTCCAAAAAAAAAAGCAGGTGATACCGGCCCATTTGTAGCAGAAGGGGGACTCTCGGGGGCTTTAGGATCTCCGGGGGCAAGGGGAGCAGTTAGGGTCAGGAGAGACCAGAGTGGTGGTTCTCAACTCTCCTGCTGTACAGTATTGTTACTGTTATTGTTGCTGTTGTTATCAAGTTCTGTACCTCAGAGAACAACTGTACATGTGAATGCTTTGTGTAAATAAAAATGAAGTGAAAAATACTCATGCATGGGCCTCCCATCTGGGGAGGTTCGGACTTACTTGGTCTGTGGTGGACCCTGAAGCTGGGCCTGTCCTACACTCTTCTGTTGTAATTGTAAGTCGTGGGGGTGGGGGGCAGGGGGGAAGGTGATGAGACTCACTGGGCCGGGATGCCTCCAGGATGTGGCCACGTGTGCCCCTGTCCAGGGTCCTGAAAGGCTGGGGCTCTCTCAGGACACCTGGCTGGCTCTGCTCCTCCTCCTAAAGGCTGGCCTCCTCTTCCAAGGCAATGGAAGGGACACTGTGTCCACAGGGAGACTGGATATGATGTGGCTTGTTCTAATCCAGAGCAAAGTACCAGCAGGGGGGGGCCTTCCAAACACTTGGAGACAGGCCCAAAGACAGGGCCTTTGCAGTCAGAAACTCAGGGGTTCAAATCCTGACTCAACCACTGAAAAGTGAGGGAACCTCTTGAACTTCAGTGTGTCCATCTACAGGATGGGAAGATGACATACACGCTCCCCAGGCATACCGCACCCCCATGAGGACGAGTAGAAGGCTCTGCATCTGAGAAGTCTCACTCAGAACGTGGTCCCCCACAAACCCCAAGTCTTCTCTTGAGCGTCCCTTGCTCACTCTTCTAGCAAGGGAGATATTAGAGAAGTAGTTCTAAAAATACTTACCAAGTTAGCAAGCTGTGTGGGTGGCTGGCTGCCGCCTTCATCTGCATTTAAGGCTGGCAGTGCTCCAAGGACCCAGGAGGACTGTCTGGGGGTGGGGTTCAGAAGCACGACTGTCATGAGACCCCTCTCACTTGGCCCTAAACTTGGGTCCTGCTGGATCATGGCTGGGGGCAAGCAGGAGGGTTGGTGGCATCAGGACCCTCAAGGCAAGAAACCACAGCCCCCCTCCCACTCTGTTAATTTGATGCAGTGGTGTGATTAGGAATTGAAGGTGGGGAGAGGGGTCAAGAGACCCCTTTGTGGCTCATTGGAGCAAAAAGCGTTCCTCCATCTAATGAAGAAACCAGCGGCCCTCTTGCTGAAGCCCCGTCAGCTCCCACATCCACCTTCTCCACAGCCCTGGGACACTCTGATGGGGAAGGAGGGACGCCCCACCCAGGCTGAGAGAGACAGCACCCACAATGGCCTGGATGGGTCTCCTCCACCCAGCCCAGGGCTCCCAGGGCAGCCTCTGGGGTCTGTTCCATCCACCCAGTGTGCTAACAGACATTTGCTCAACTGACACTGACCTCAGGAGGCCCACCCATATAGCCCTAAAGCCTCATGAGTGCTCTGCTGGAGGGCAGACCTGGGAGCATGGGTGAGCTGGGGGCCAGGAGTCGGGAGGCCAACTTAGATCAACCCAGGTTTGGTCCGAGCCTCCAAGAGGCCAGGAGTCAAACACTTGAGAACCAGGGGGAGGGGGATCCTGAGAGAGGGTACAGCTTCTGTACACGGTGGGGTGTGTATGTGTGTGTGTGTGCACATGATGGGGTGTGTGTGTGTGCATGGTGGGGCATTGTGTGTGTGTGTACATGGTGTGTTGGGGGGGTGTGGGTGTGTGTGTGTGTGCATGTGGGGCATGTGTGTGTGTATACATGGTGGGGCGTATGTGTGTGTGTGCATGGTGGGGTGTGTGTGTGTGTTTGTGTACATGGTGGGGCATTGTGTGTGTGTACATGATGTGTGTGGGCTGTGTGTATGTGTACATGGTGGTACGTGTGTGTGTGTAAATGGTGTGTGTGTGTGTGTGTGTGTACAGTGGGGTGGGGTGTGTGTGTGTACATGGTGTCTGTGTGTACATGGTGTGTGTGTGTCGGGTGTGGGTGTGTGGGTGTGGGTGGGAGTGTCAGTGGGGGTGGGAAGTGAGGGCATAGCTTCCCCACACAGGCCGGGAGCTGGGCACTGGGGTGAGGGTGCAGGTTCTGCAGGGGGTGAAGGTGTGGACAAGGGGACCCCAGCACCCCCAGCTGGCCAGGCCCTTGCTCTAGCCACCCAGAAAGCCAGATGCAGGCGGGAGCCCGGCCCCAGCCCACCTTCCTGCCTCCCCACGAAGCCTCAGGACCCGTGAGCCCCTGGCCCCGGCCCCAATCCCCAGCCACCGGCGGGAGGTCGAGGTGCCCGCGCGGGTCCACTCTGGGCGGCTGTGGGAGGCAGGGGCGCGGCGCCTGCCAGGTCCGCCCTAGGAGCGGCCGAGAAGTCCCCGGCGTTGGAGAGAGCATGTCCTAAGGTGAGATTTAATAAGCGGACAGGGGAGAATAAATTCTATTACACAATTTTATTTCACAGCCTCCCCTGAGTTGAATAGCAATTGCCGATGCAGGGCTCATGTTATAAATAGAAGAGATTTCAGGGCTGGGAGGCCTGGGGACTGCCTCACCACCCCCTCATTTTGTGGGAAATGCCAGCGCTCCTACCTTTCTGCCCGAGGGGCTTCGGAACAGCCTCAGAGGGAGGCAGGCAGAGGCGCTGCGCCCTTGGGACCCGCAGGCCATGCGAGGAGGGGGGTGGTGCCCTCGAAGAAGCCCCCACGTCGCACACTTTCTCACAGAGGGCCCCTCCCCTGTCTAACTCCTCCTCTCCTCCTTCCACAAACGTTATCGAGTTCCTAAGACCTAGCAGGCAATGAGAGAGACACACACACACGTCCTGGCTTTAAGGAGTTCTTTGCAGAAAAAGCAAATGACATAGCAACCAGCCTTAGGTGAGGGTCTGAGCAGCACAGAGCTATGGAAGCTTCCAGATCTTTTGGAAGGTGTCAGGAAAGACTTCTCCCACATGAGCTGGACCTGAAGGGTCAGAGGGATGTCACATTGTGGCCAGGGCAGGGCAGGGTGCCCCAGGCAGTGAGGGGCATGCGCAAAAGGGGAGCAGCGGCTACTCTGAGCAGGTCCTCACTGAGGGGGTGTGAGGGGAGGAGCCACGAGGGGCCGCGGAGGACCTTCTTAACCGCAGGGGAAGCTCAGCAGGGTTCAGGGCCCTGTGGAACAGTGGCGATGACATGGCGGGCTCTGACATGGGGCGGAGGGCCGCAGCAGGGGTGGAGCCTGGAGCTGGCCAGAGCTGAGGCCCTCCAGGCGTGAGAGCAGCACCCGGGGTCCCTGGAAGCTCTGCTCCCCCTCTACCTGACCCTGGGCTCAGCTGTCTCCTCTCTGAACCTGCAGGTCTTCTGCAGGCTCCCCTAGTTTTCAGCCTCACCCAGTCCACCAAGACCCAGGGTCAACAGAATGGGCTCAGATACCTCCTCCGAGACACACACACCGTACTCTTCCGTTGCAAATAAATCATTTTAAATAAGTGGGCCATTGGATGAGCCAAGAAATCAGAGTAATTCGGAAATAGCCTCCAACTCCAGCTGTTAGAGCAATAAAATCAGAAACAGCTCATGTTTTGTTTGGAAATTTACTTTCTGCAAAACACTTTTGTGATTGTCGTTGTTTTTTCCGAACCTAAGCAGTTCCTCCCATCAGCCTTGTGAGGCAGTGATTCCAGCCCCACCTTGCAGAGGTCAAACACACTTCGGAGGTGCCGGGATGGGGGTCTGGGCCCAGTGGCAGAACAGGGGCTAACATGCTGCTTTCAGGGGGCCGGCTCTTCTTGGCAATATTTCTTTGATTTCAAGTAACCAACGGCAGGATGCAGGACCCCAAGGTGATCAGTAGCCTTAGGAGTAGGCTGCCAGCTCTGGGCTGGGATTCAAGAAGCTCACATTTGGATATGGCTCTGCTCATGATGTTGGGCAAGTCACAGGCTTGAGTTCAGGGACCCTCTCCTTCAGCAACAGCCTCTCTGAGCCTTCTCTCAGCTCCTAGCAGGAGTCTGACCCAAGCCCCGTTACAGCATCAGAGTGTCCTGTCCTGGGATGGTCTCTCCTTCCATAAAGGTCTGATCTTGTCTTCCCAGTGAGGCTGCACTTTCCCCAGGAACTGTTCTCCTTCTGACCCCAGCCCAGCCTCACCAGCAACAGCACTGCTCCCGGGACCTGCACTGTGACAGTGGCTCAGGGCAGCCCCTTTCCTCCTCCGCTCACAAAAGGAGGCGTGGGCAAGTTCTGAGTGCTGGCTCCTGGCTGGAGTCATGGCAGTGCCCGCCACTCCCCCTTTGCCCCCAGCCAGGAAGTGGAATCCAGGTGGCAAAGGGGGGTGATGATGAGCCCAGGCGGGAATGACCTACTGTTCCCCAGGAAGGGCTGGAAGAATTGGCAGTATAGAGTCACAACACCCTCGAGGGCTGGGCAGCTGGGAAAGAGGCAGATGCAGCGGGAGCCTCTGATTTCGGGAGGAAAGGCAGGTCTGCCACTGTCTCCCCACGCAAAGCTCGGGAGACAGATGGGGCGGGAGCTGCCTCTCAGCTCCGTCCATAACTCAGGCGACTTTCTGGAGCAAGAAGGCGGAAAGGAGGTGACCGGGTCTGGAGGGGAAGCCCCATGGAGGGAGTGCCCTGGATCAGCCAGGGTTCCTTCAGCCAACATCCTCCCACCCTGCAAGCAAGTTGGAGGTACATAAATCTGAGCGGGCACAGAGGCTGAGCTTGTGGGGAAGTGTGGTTTGTGCCGAGGAAGACAGGGTCATTATGCTGTTTTACAGCGTGTGACTTTGCTGCCAGTGCAGGAAAGAAGGCTGTTCCATCATCCCCAGAGACTGTGGGAAAAGAGCATCCTCTCTTATTTAAAATGTGGAATAAATGCCTCCAGTGTTTTCCCAGGCAGGGAAAGGCCTGGTGAAAAGGGGGCTGTCCCGAGCAGCCCCTCCTCCTGGGGGTCTGAGGAGGAAACGGGGAATCTGGTCACCAAACCTGCTCTCCTCTGCAGCTCGCAGAATTCAGCACAGTCCCCTGGGTCCCTGCCCCCACATCATTGTCCAGTCGCTCAGTCATGTCCCACTCTTTGCAACCCCGTGGACTGCAACAGGCCAGGCTTTCCTGTCCCTCACCAACTCCCAGAGTTTGCTCAAACTTATGTCCATTGAGTGGGTGACGCCATCCAACCATCTCACCCTCTGTCATCCCCTTCTCCTCCTGCCCTCAGTCTTTCCCAGCATCAGAGTCTTTTCCAATGAGTCAGCTCTTCGCATCAGGTGGCCGAATTATTGGAGCTTCAGCCTCAGCATCAGTCCTTCCGATGATGTTCAGGGTTTATTCTGCATCCTACAAATAGGTGTCACTCTCCTTATTGGGTTACATCATCTGGGAAAGGTGAAGGGGTTTTGCAGATGTGATTAAGGTTCCTAGTCAGTTTGTCTTGGGGTTGAGTCAAAGGGAGATTACTGAGGGTGGGCCTGGCCTAATCAGAAGAGAGCCTTAAGAGGATGCGGTGTTTCCCGAGCTCAGAGGCTTTAAGCAACAGAGACCATCTCTCCTGCCAATCCTGAAGAGGCTAGGCACCCAGAATCCCGCAGCTTCCACGGAGTGACTTCTCCAGAATCACAGGAGCTTGGGGGAGGACCCTGAGCCCTGAGGAGATGCAGCCTGGTGACTCCAGGATGTGCCTGGGAGACCCTGAGTGGAGGACCCGGGAAGGCGGGCCCAGACTCCGCCCCACTGTATCAGCAGAGAACAAACACGTGTCATGTTGCGTTTCCAGGGCCGCGGCAGTGACTCATGCAACATGGAGCTGGCACGCTCACCTCCCTGGGGGCACAACCAGACTCTCCTCAGTCTCCTCACAGTCAGGTGCAACCTAACGGAACACGGATGAAGGGCCTGTGGCTGCTGGCCGGCCTGGCCCATTTGGAGACTCCACGCTGATGCCCTAGCCCAAGGAACTTAAGCTGTCTTTCCAGGTGGCTCGCTCAGATGGTTAAGAATCCGCCTGCAGTGCAGGAAGCCCAGGCTCGATCCCTGGGACAGGAAAACCCCCTGGAGAAGGGAATATCTACCCACTCCAGTATTCTTGCCTGGAGACTTCCACAGAGCGAGGAGCCTGAAGGGCTACATTCCATGGGGTTACAAAGAGTCAGACTTGACTGAGCATCTAACACACACACTGGAGGCTGCAGAAGGCAGGGTTCTCCAGGGACACAGAACTGGGAGGCAGACATGTGTATCTAAGAGGTTTATCCCCCAAACTGGCTTATGTGCCTGTGGGGACTGGCAGGTCTGAAATCCGCAGGGCAGGTGGGAAGGCCAGAAACTCAGGCAGCTGACGGCAGAATTGCAGCTTCCTCGGAAAACTTAGTTTTGCCCTACAGGCCTTCAACTTGTTGGCCGAGGCCTACCCAGATTATCAAGGATAACCCCCGAACTTACCATCCAGAGATGCAGGTATTAATCAGATATAAAATGTTTTTACAGCAACACATAAATCAGTGCTTTACTGAATAGCTGATACAAGAGCCTGGCCACACTGACACAGGAGACTAGCCATCCCGGCCAAGCATTGAGGGTGGAAGAGGCTGGAGCTGGCGGAAGCCTGAGCCCCTCCCTGCACGTCCACGTAGAGGGGGAGCCACAGAGGGACCCCACTTAGGATTTGACCTGAGTTGGAAGTACATCTCTATTGTGTAGACCCCCCAGCATGGCCAGCCCTGTGACAACACACACAGAGCCCTGCCCAGGGCTCAACAGGCTGACCCAGGTCGAAGCCCTGGACCAACAGGCGCTGTCCACCCTCCACTCATAGCAGAGAGAGGGCAGCAGAGACAGACCCCGCGGGGGGGCCAGGATCCCGGCGTCCCATACACAGCACTCTCGCTGCTCTCCCACTGGCGTCTACACCACGCCCTGGCTGCAGGCGTCCATCCACCACCTCAGAGGCCCCTCGCCTGACCAGGGGTCAGGACTACAGGCCCATCTGAAACAAGTGGGTGTCCATAACTGGAGGCTCCAGCGAGTGAGTCTCAAGCCCCCGGGGGCCACGCAGCAGGGGTGTGCCTTGCACCCAGGACTCCTCAACCTGCTCCAGGGTAAAGGGGTGGTGGAGGCACAGCTGGGTCTGGGGCGCCTGAGAATGGAGGCCATGAACTTGCCAGGTGCCCGTGGGGCTGGAGCCATCGGGCGTCAGCACTGGGTGGGTGCTGGTGAGCGTCCCAGCTATGTCCGAGGGTGGGGCGGGGGGAGACGCTGCACTGTCCACCTGGGGCTGCTGTCAAGGCCGGCTCCAGGGACGCCAGTGTCTGGGCGCTTGGCCCCCTGAGCAAGGGTTGCAGCGAACTCACTAACGTGTTCCC
>SJXQ01006972.1:265772-279095 GCA_006408695.1 Aepyceros melampus | reverse complement strand
TCCCCCTCGAGCTGAGCCTGGAGCGAGCAGGGGTGCAGAGGAAAGGGTCCGCAGGACCTCGCCTCTCTCGGCCCACCGGCCTCCTGGCTCTCTGCTGCACGGGCGCTCTCTCTCTCTCCCTGTATCTCTCGCCCTCTCCTCCTCTCCCTCACTGCCTTCCTTCCTCTGATCTCAGGCCTGGCCGTGCCTGCCAGAGCCCGCCCTCGGCTCCCAGGGCCCACAGGGAGAGCAGGAAGCAGCACCGCTTCACGCTGTGTCAGGCTGCCTTGTGTCCCGCCACGCTCTGTCCCATTGTATCACGCTGTGCTGAGCCTGCCAGGTGTTTCCCTCGGCGGCCTGAGACAGCAGGCCCAGGTCTGCGTGGGACCGGAGTGAGGCTCCCTGCAGAAAGCTCCCCAGCAAGCAGGACCCCAGACTCAGTCAGATTGTAGATCTCCCGGACTCTCCCACCAGGCTTGCTCCCCACGTGACTGTGAGCTCTGGGTGACACCACACCTCCATCCCCTCTGCAGCCCCCTCCCCTCACCAGGCCCGCAAGGGATGAGTCAGCATGGAGTCCCACCCACCTCTGGACTGGGTGCCCTGCAGCCCCAGACTGGATAGCTCCCCTGGCCCAGAGGGGGACCCGGAGGAGGGGCTGGTCCCACCCACCACCCAGCACCTCCCATCCCTCCCTCAGTCTCATTTCCACCACTTCAGATGCAGCTCTGAACCCAGGGCCGCAAGTGGAGCTGCAGGGCGCACCCCATCCCATCCCGTAGATGACAGACGCAGGCCTGGCCCCACCTGCCCTCTGCTCACAGCTCCCAGGCCCACAGCACAGCACTGGAGCTTCCCTGACCATCCCAGGCCCTTGGGCTACCTTTGTCTTAGCTGTGTCCTCTGCCCACGCATTCCTTCCAGAACCTTCCTGGAGCCCCTGTGTTGGCTGCCGGCACTGAAGGGGCCTATAACCTCCACTCTCACTGTTCTTAGTGAAGACAGCAGGTCCTCAGCACACCTCGATTCGGTGTCCAGCCCTCAGCTCAGTTCTCACAAGTGTGAACTCATTTAATCATCCAGCCTGCAGGTCTGGCCAGCTGCTGTCACCTTTTATGGCCGAGGAAACCGGGGCTCCTGGGCGCTCGTCTCGGGCAAGGTGCAACGGCCTGACTGCAGAGTCCCTCTGACCTCACGCACCCCCATCCCCCTCTTCTGCAGCCTGGATCCCTCGTCCCCTGCGCCCGCTGCCCAGGACAGGGCTGATTGAGCAGGGGCAAATCCGCCGAGCCTCAGGAACATCGCTGCTCAGGAGCGGCAGGTGTAGAGCGTGGGGAAGCCCGTTAGGCTCTAGCAAAGCCCAGCCCGAGACCCTCCCCCCCACTGCCATCCCCTCCCTAAGCTCCCGAGCCCAGCCTCTTACCAGCACAGTCACAAAAGCCCTTGAAACCCTGAAGCCCAGACAAATGTTTATCTTAATAAGCTGCAAACAACAAGATGAGGCCCCGAGTGAGTGCAGAGAGCTGCCGTGGAGACTGGCTTCTCACAGCTATTGACTCCTGAAGTGGAGGCGGAGGCGTCAGGGGCCCAGGGGCCAGGCAGGAAGAGGATCCACAGGGCCACGGTGCAGGAGGTGGGCCAGGCCCTCGAGCAGTCCCTCGGCCCCCAAGTGCCCCTTGTTTCTCCCATGGGGGCCAGGCAGGTCAGAGTCAGTCCTGGGCCCAGCAAGGCCTGGTCTGATAGGGTGTGACCCTTCTCCAAAAATGCATTCTGGCCACTTGTCACCGTCACACACAGGGAACTTGCTCCGCCTCGGGACAGAGGAGCCTGGAAACAAACGGCTTTCCTGCCTGGGGTTCCAATCCTGCTCTGAACTCACCTGCCAGGACATGTCATCTGCCACCCAGAGGTGAGAGGCTCCCCCTGGCAGGGGGCCCACAATGACAGCGAAGACTGACAGTCGTGTCCCTGTTTGGATGAGTCACTATAAGACCGCGCCTCTCAAGGGGATCCTGGTGCCCAGAGAGGCCGTTTCCAGGTGCCCACACGCATGCCGACACGAGGGCAGAGGCCCCGCATGAGTGCCACACCCTCACCAGTCACATTGCCCGCTCCGTGAACATCTGAGTTCAGAGTGCTTCCTTAGCATCTCAGATCTCCAAATCCCAGACAAGCCAACCCCACCCTTGAAAATAGACCTGCTCACTGGAGACAGTTTGATGAGGCTGAAAGTTATCCCCCTGGGCGGCAGGATCAGCACAGAGCGGGGGTGAGGACAAAGCCCTGGGAAACAGGTCAACGTCCTCACCCTCGCCACGCCCCTGCCCCAGGAGCAATAGCCCCAAGAGGTGGCGGCTGGGCAGTGGTGAAAAGTGGCAGCCTGCTCCTGCGTGGCCAGCTTGGGACGGACGGGGCTGAACTGCGACTCTGTGGCTGTTGCCAGGAGCCCAGCTTCCTGCAGGCCATGGGGCGTGGCCTGAGATGTGGGCACACCGGTAGACAGTGGCTTCCTGGTGACCCTCAGGTCAGGCAGCCCCGGGACTCTTGGCAGGAGGCCCAGGTCCTTTTGTCAGCCTATAGAGGGCTCTCAGGACCCTTGGATGTGTCTGCGGACCCTGTCCATGGTCCCCAGACTCTGAGCAGCCCGGGAAGATCTGAGGATGATGGCCGTGCGGCACCCCAACACCCCGTCAGAGGGCACCAAGGGTGGGGTCAGCCTGTAACTTCTGATCCAAGCCAGGACACAATGAATACTGAAGCTGGGACCAGAGGCCCAAAGGGGACTCCTGGTGACCCTCCAGATGGAGGCTGGACAGCCGCTGTGCTGTTAATGTGAAGTCTGCCTCTGTTCCTGGGCTGGTGCCTAGGGACATGCCTTTTACACAAATACCGGTCAAGTTTATGAGAGGAGTACACAGTTCAGCGCATGGCCTTTGCATTTGTCTCATGAGCACCCTCCTTGTCCCTGGGGACCAACACTTCCATGCCCATCGGAATGTATCAGTCACGTTCACACCTACCAGTCTGCCCCACCCACTGAGGAGGGCATCCCTGTGCTGGGAGAGTGAAGAGACCTGAGTCTGCCACAAGTGTGACTTCCCCCCATTGTAATTTGTTTTTCACACTCTGCGATCCCAGTTAAAGTAACCCTGGGTCGTGCAGTAATAATCAACCACACACCATTTCCTTTGGGGTTAGCCAGGCTTTTGCAAAACACGTTTATCTTATCAACGGTAACACAGCAAAGTAAGGAAAAATTCGGAAAATAGCAGAGTAAAATAAAGCAAGTTTTGCCTGTAACGCACCAGGCAAAGATAACCCTTGTTAATATGTGGGGCCACGTCCTTTCATTATTTTTAGTGCACCTTTCTTCACAGCCATTTTGAACAGGGTGGCGAATATTTTTTTACATTGGCGGAATCATATTGTACTCTATTACCCATTAGGTTTTGTTCCCTGCAAGTGTTCTCTGTACACACTCTTAGCAAACATTATTTTTAATGGCTGTAATATTCTTTCAACTGGATAAACCACTGTTTGCTTAAACATTCCCCCATGTTCAAATGCTTAGGTTGTTTCTAATTATTTTGCTAAAAATATGTATTTTTGTGTTTTTAGGATTACTTCCTCGGGATAGCATCTGAGAAATTAAGCTGTGGGTCTAAAGGAGCATTTTTAAGTGTGTGATGCTCATTGCCAAGTGTCTGCTCAGGGGGCTGGTCCAGCAGGGCTCTGACTGCTCATCTTCGCATCCTCAACTCACATCAGACGTTACAGTGTCTTAATGTCTGTTCCCCTTTATTAGCAGGAACCGGCGCTTTATTTTCATGTACGTTTCCTTTATTGCTGGTGAGGGAGGCCTCTTTCCCCGTGTTTGTTTTCCTAATTATATTTTAGGCTTCTTGTGAATTGGGTAACCGCGTCCTTGAGTGATGAGCTGATTGAGGTTAGCGCATGTTCTGATCACTTTTTACAGACTCTTCACACACGAACAACATTAACTGTTAGGACGCCGTGTTCCTGAGCATTTACTTCTCCCTGTTGTACTTGCTCTTCCTTCACTGCCTTTCTTGTGTCCACCGGATGCAGAATTTTCATTTTTATGTAGTTCAACATGTCCTTCCTTGCACTTGTGAATCTGTCGCCGTTCCCTGCTTCAGATGTCCTCCCCTTTTATATTCTGGCAAGCATTCAGGCCTATCTGACTCTAGATCTGCTGATTTCAAGTGTGTGCTTTAACGCTGTGGCCTTAAAGTTGGCATTTATCTGGGTTCATAGACCAAGATGGTGAGCTGATTGTCTGCTTACACCTCCCAGAAGAGGTTGGAAATATAGGCTTTCCTCCCCAACTCAGGCTCCAAAGACCATGATGAGAGAGAGGAGGGGCTTGGAAAACAGGTAAGATGCTGGCACTGGGCCTCCAGGAAGTGTGAATGTCCCCACTGCATTTTTTCCCCATTTTTTTTTTTGTTGTTGTTGTGCTTACATACATATAACATAAAACCTAACCATCTTAACTATTTCTAAGAGGATAATTCAGAGCTATTAAACATATTCATCACATGCAACCATCCATCTCCATAGATCTCTGCATCTCGTAAAATGGAAACCCTGTACCTGTTAAACCCACATGTACCATTAAACATCAACTCCCCATTCCCCCACCAGTCACTGGTCCCCATCTTTCTACTTCCTATCTCTGTGAATTTGACCCCTCTAGGGACTTTATACAAGGGAAATCACACAGCCTTTGTGCTTTTCTGACTGGTTCATTTCACCAAACATAGTGTCCTCAAGGTCCATTCACATTGTAATAGGCATCAGGATTTCTTCCCTTTTAAAGGCTGGATAATATTCCATTATGTGGGTGGGTCACATTTTCTTAACCCTTTATCTGTGATGATACTTCCATGACCTCTTTGCCTTTTTAAATTGTTTTTTCCCTGAACGACCCTTCTTCTCAAGTCATCATTTGTGTTTAAGTCAGAAGTTTCCAACTAAGGGGAGTTTTGGCCCCCGGGGGGGCATTCAGCAATTTTCAGTCATCACACCTGGGGGAGGAGAGGCTGCTGTCACCTAATAGATAAAGTCCAGGGAGGCTGCTCACCATTCTGCAATGCACTGGCCAGCCCTCTCCCATCCCCAGGAAAGGATTATCCAGCCCAAAAAGCAACAGTGTCAATTAAGAAATCCTGCTTTAAATCAAGGGCTGACTTCCCTAGATAAATCAGCTAAAATTATGCTTAAAAACGATCAAATGTCAGTATGTCTGAGACAGCTAGTTTTCCTGCAATGTCCTTCTCTCTTTCTTTCTTGAACAGAATGTTTAGCTGGCACACAATCAGAAGACAGAGATGACACATCCCACTTTTCCTTGCCACTGGATGCTGCCATGAGACTCTGGCCGAGACGCGAATATAAGCGTCAAACTTCCCTTCAGGAACCCATTATGAAGGCAGCTGCCACTCACACTTTGCCTCTTCCTTCTGGTATCCTGGAATGCAAATGTGATGGCTGGAGCTACAGTACCCTTTTTGTACCATGGAGTGGCTTTGGAAATGGAGGCTGTGTTTTGTGAATCCACCAAGACAGAAGGGAGGATACAAGGCCCCTGAGACCTGTGCAGTGCAGGCAGTCCTGGCAAATACACCTCCAGGCTTTATGAAAAAGGAAGAAATATACTTTTTTCTTATTTAGGCCGCTGCTATTTTGAGTCTTTGTGACTTACCACTAAACCTAATTGTTGCAAGTGGTGACACAGGAAATGTTTGTGAAGATTTCTTATGAAATCCCAGCATGAAGTTGGATGGATTAAATAGAATACAATGTGCAGACTGTTTAGCTGATCATTTGGCACATAGAAGGTAACAATTAACTAGCTGCGCTATCGTGAGCCACACTGTGTGGCAGGCAGCATGCTATACATCTTGTACCCAGTATCTCAATCCTCCCAGCAGCCCACTAGGAAGGTGTACTATGGTTGCTATTGTTGATGAGGGAGCAGAAATGCAGATGATTCACAATACACTGGGGTCACAGGGTCAGGGTAGAAGAGGTTCCATCCCTGCATTGTGTCCACTCCACCTTGGTAAACACTGGAGACTCCAATCAGGAAATATTTAGGATCCAGCAACTATGGACAAAATCCCTTTGCTTGATGATCTTGTTTCATTCCAATTCTGTGAGCTTTTGTTGTAGCCCAATGAGGCTGCTTCAGCTCCAACCATCACATGTGAATTCCAGGATACATTTCCAAACCGGTGGGGTATTTTTTATGGTGTCCAGGTTGCCATAAGAAACTGTGGCACAGAGTGGCTGAGTGACCTGTACAGGATCACACAGCAAGTGGCAGAGTTGGGACTCAAATTCAAGTGGGTTTAATATCAGAGTCTGTGTGCTTAGCCACCAAGCTAAACTTAGTCCTGGAAAAAACACCGCTGACAGAGACAAGAAGCAGAGAGAACACCAGCTCTGGTCACAGCAGCACTAAGCGGCAGAATAAAATGCCTGACATACGAACTCACTCGTGAACTCCGCTCACAACAGTGCCGCCCCACAGATAAGGAAGCTGAGGCTCAGAGAGGCCAGCAGGTCTACCGAAGACCACTCAGCGAGGCATGGAGAGGCAAATCTGTGTGGCCCTGGATGCTGTTCTCCTGTCTCCTGTCTCCTCCTGAACTTTGCAGCCGCCGGAATCTGCGTCCTTGGTCTGGAATCCCCGCTCTTATCAACAAGTATCAGGCTGCCGGACCTCGCACAGTGTCTTCCCCTCACCTGCAGGGCTCTTCCCTGTCTGGGTTTTCTGTTTTCATCCCTGAATCACGCATGGAGGTCAAGTGCTGTGAGAGGAACTATTCACCGATCCTCCCTGGAGTCCCCATGCCATTGCAGCAGACTCTGTGTGGTGGCCCCAGTCGTTACCGTGAAACACGAAAAAGTAAACACACTTCTCACTGATGTGGAGACAGCTGGCACACCCGGTATTGGGGAAGAGGAGAGAACACTGTGAATTAGCGTAGGCAGGGAAGGCTTCCTGGAGGAGGTGAGCTTTGGCTTTCCAATCTGCAGAGAGGGAGGCAGGTTCCAGGCAGGAGGCCCAGAGACTCTAAGTCCTGACTCCAGGATCCTGGCTTCCACGGAGGTGATCCAACTTCCTCGCCTCAGGGAATGGAGGAAAGAAGGCCAAGGAAGGTGGGTTCCATCACTCCGAAGATGCTGCCAGCTCATTTGGGTAGTTAGGAGCTAAAAAGGGTGTAAAAGTGACTTACGAGCTGAAATCAGGTGTTCAGGCATAAACACGCCAAAGCCCATGATTGATTTGACTGGGTAAATAGCTTTTATAATTGGTATGTTTTTTATTAAATTTTAAAAGCTGGATATTTATGTGAGTGGGAAGTGTGAGCATACTGAACGGGCATGCCTATACCTGGACAGGCCTCGCCTGGCCTCCCTGCTGGCAGAGGCCCCAGACCGGAAAAGGTGTTTCCAGTGGTCCAGCCGTCAGGACCCTGAGGGGCCCCCAGGGAGGACAAGGAGCAACCCCATTATCCCGGGTACGAGAGTGGCTCACCCACCTGTCCTAGCGCTTGAAGTCTGTGGGGTTGAGAGAGAGAAGCCGGCGAAGGCGAGGTTGAAGGGAGGGGTCTGGTTTCTGCTTCCCCACTGGGCCCGGGTCAGTCCCCAGAGCACTGAGCAGGGCCGGGCTCCATCTGCCCTGCAGTGTGGGCCCAGGGCAGGGGCATCAGTGAACCGAGTGCCGGGGCCCCGAGACAGCAGGGCTCCCCGGCTCCGGGGGCATCACAAGGCCCAGCATAGCCAGTGGCACTCACATCTGTCCTGAGCCCAGACACGCACTGCCGGGTGAGGGGCAGCCAGGGGTGCGGAGACCATGGGAAGGCCGCTGCTTGGGCCTCGGTGTCCTCGTCTGTGAAATGAGTTGGTGACTCTCTGCGCGGGTGTGTCAGGTAGAGCTTCTAAGACAGACGTCACCAATTCTCCATCCTGAGAGGTCCTCACAATGCTGTTTTCTCCTTTAATATCTGCTGCTGCAACTCAGAAAAGACCCCCCAGACCCCAGGTGTGGGAGGACACCTTTCCCCACGAAGGGAAAAGGTGTGTTCTGAGCTTCTGCAGAGCAGAGGGAATGTAGATGCCTCATGCCCTGCAAAGCCTCCAGGTGCCATGCTGGGGAGGTCATGGCAGATCAGGGTTCAAGGTCAAGGCTCAGAGTCTCAAGCG
Source organism: Aepyceros melampus (assembly GCA_006408695.1). Classification (NCBI taxonomy): domain Eukaryota; kingdom Metazoa; phylum Chordata; class Mammalia; order Artiodactyla; family Bovidae; genus Aepyceros; species Aepyceros melampus. The sequence goes on along the minus strand of SJXQ01006972.1, from coordinate 270,878 downwards.
TGACCAGGGTCAGGGCTCAGAGCGTGATCAGGGTCAGGGCTCAGAGTGTGATCAGGGTCAGGGCTCAGAGCGTGACCAGAGTCAGGGCTCAGAGCGGGACCAGGGTCAGGGCTCAGAGTGTGATCAGGGTCAGGGCTCAGAGTGTGACCAGAGTCAGGGATCAGTGTGGGACCAGGGTCAGGGCTCAGCGTGGGACCAGGGTCAGGGCTCAGAGGGGGACCAGGGTCAGGGCTCAGACTGTGATCAGGGTCAGGATTCAGAGTGGGACCAGGGTCAGGGCTTACAGTGTGAGCAGAGTCAGGGCTCAGAGGGGGATCAGGGTCAGGGCTCAGACCGGGACCAGGGTCAGGGCTCAGACAGGACCAGGGTCAGGACTCAGCTAGAATCAGTTCAGGGCCCACCTCCATACCCCTAAGGCTCCGTGGAGCCTTTAAAGGACAGAGTGGCTGGAGGCAGGGCCGCCCTGTGCAGCTGAGCCTGCGCCAGCCCCCTGCTCCCAGGTTGTTGCTGTGTGGATGGTCATCTGTTGCGGAGCCCAGCTCCCTCTAAGCCTCAGCAAACTCCCTAAGCCTAGCCTGAGCCTCTGGTGCTCGTGGGAGCTTTGGCCGGCCAGGAAGGAGCATCCAGGTGCAGCACAGACCAGACCCCTGCGCCTAACTGTCCCTGGCTGATATGGGGCAGCCAGAGGGACTTGTCTGCTGAGAGCAGCCCCCAGCCCAGAAGGGAGGAAGGCATTGCTGCTCAGCCAGACAAGCCTCCTCGCACTGACGATATAGACTTGTTCTCCCTCTCACAACTTTGCAGGCGCCCCGCCTGCACTCGGAGGGGAGCCCCAGGCACCAGGCCCGGGGAGGAGGCCCCAGGGCCGAGAGCAGGGAGCAAAGAGCGAGGGTGGTGCTGTGACCTGCAGATGGGCAGGGAGACCAGGGCGGGGGTACCCGCCTTCTTTATCCTCAGAGCCCCCAACAGGCCCCCGTGTGGGAGGGAGGAATGGACCCCTGACAGCACCCCACACGTTTCCACATCTTCCTTCTTGGCTGTTTTCTGTTCTGGCGGTCGGAGCAGAAATCTGGCAGGAGGGGCCTGTGGCTCTCTCCACAGTCCCTGAGGTCCCCCGAGGAGGGCACAGGCCTGGGGATGTGGCCAGGCCAGGTCACGGCTGCCCGTCCAACCCTGGAGTGGCTCCAGCTGACATCCCTGCTTAGGGTCCACCATGCTGGCCTAGTCCGCCCACCATTCACACTAGGAGCCATCTTTTTCCCAGAACCGTCACCTGTCCTCAAGGCCCTGGGTCTGGTGAAAGCACCCAGCACGTGCCCCAGGGCGGCGGGGCATGCGGAGACCGAGGGAACAGGAAGCCCTCCTACCAGGGCACAAGAAAGACGTCCTGCAGGAGGTGGGCTTCCTGCTGGGCCTTAGGGACGCGGCAGGGAGGAATGTGGCGGGCAGTCTAGAGAAGGGCAGGTAAGGTCTCAGGGTCAGGACGCCTGGTCTGCGCTTGCCCCGAGGCTGCTGAGAGGGTTCAGGGTAGCAGTGGCACGGTCAGACGTGGTGCTCCAGAGTGCAGGAGAGAAGACTCCAGGTCCAGAGTTGGGTGAGAGCGGGAGCAAGGTCTGGGGGAGAGGGGCAGGGAGACTTCCACACCACCTGGAGAGGCAGAGCCCGTGTACCCAGAGACCCAACGACTGAGAGAGGCAAACACCACAGTGTGCCAATCCCTGCAGTGTAACATCGGGCGTCAGTCATCTGACAGCCAGTCTGGAGATTCCTGAGGTTCAGATAGGAGCTGGTGCCACCCACGTGGACTCATTTTCCATCAGCTGCCAGAGAAGTTGAGGCTTTGGGCAACAGGGCCGGGAGTCTGCTGTCCTGTCCAGACTAACTTCTCCTCCCCAGAGTGTGGGGTCCCCAGGGTCGCCTCCCTGGAAGAACGCCTTGTTCCAGGACATCCTGGGCCTGGGCCAGCCGGGCGGAAGCGGGGTGGGAGGGGTTGGGGGAGAGGCATGCCAGGACCTTCTGTGCCAGCCGGGCTGGGGCCGACGTCCACCTCCAGGAGGACGTTGCAAGGCCAGCTGGGGCTCTGCCAGGAGCCTTGGAGCAGGTGGCAGCCCCTCCTCTGCATCCCGGTGGATGTCAGTGATGGGCAGCTTTTGGAACCGCCAGGAGCTAATAGCTGAGTCTCCCGTGCTAATGCCAGCTCAGGATCGATGGACATGAGAGCTATCTCCAGCGAGATAGGATCGCAGCTGGGGATTAGTGTCACAGATGAGCAGACCTTCTTATGGGATTTCTGGGCCTCCCAGCCTGGGGAGGTGGCAGGGCCCCTCCTGCGGTGTCACTGACCTGCAGCCAAGGGAAATTGCTGGGAGGTGGGAGGGGAGAAGGGGCAGCGATTGCTCCCTAGTTCCCCACCCCTTCCACCCCCTTCCCCGTGTAATCACAGCCTTGTCATTGCCTCCACAAACCCAGCGGCCCCTCTTCCATCATTGGCTGCCCGTGCGCTGGCGCTGGAGTGACTGTCCTGCCTATCTGTCCCCAGGGCCATCAGCTACAAGGTGACGCACAGTTCCCTGCCCTTCCCTCATCATCCACATCCGCACTTGCCCAGACTTCATGCCATCTGACGTCCGACAGCTCACCAACAAGCTCGCAGCCAGGCCTCCCTGCTTCCAGCCTTGGCGAGGCCGTCCCTCCGTCTCAGCGCCCTGGGCCCTTCTAGAGCTCCTGAACTCAGGCCGCACCCGAGGCCAGACGTCCTCAGGGTGTGTCTCCTGCCCAGCGCTGCCCCGGGCCCCAGCCTCTCATCTACCCTTGGGTTCCCAGCGATGACAGTGCCAAACATACGTTTCCTGAGGCTGGGCTCTGGGCCAGGGTGACAATGATAAGTGGCCTGTCCCTAGGGAGTTGAGTCTGGTCGGAAGAGAGAGGAGACGCTGGAAGCAGAGTGGTAGGGCTGAGCAGGGGAGACCCTAGACTTAGGTCGGAGTGAGGGACGACCCTTGGAGCTGGGGACTCCCAGACTGAAAGAGCTCAGATGAAAGGGCAAGAGGGACCTCAGGGGGGGTTGCAAGAGCCAAGGTCGGTGATAGACGTGCGCCCTCCCCGGGTCTGAGCTCTGCAGTCCCAGGCACCCTCCTTGGGGCCCGTGACATTGGATTGAATGGGAACAGAGCTGGGCTTGGGCAAGGAGCCACCCCGGGTGTGGTGAGCAGCCTCTGACCAGCGGGGAGCCGGGAATTTTTCCTGGGCCAGGAACCGTGCCTCACCTGACCACCAGCGTTTGGATATATAAAATCAGCTGATGCTTTTCCTCTATCCCTCCCAGAAGAAAAAATCACCTATTCCAGCCACACTGAGGACAAAGTATCGTCAGGACCGAGAAAAGAGCTGGACGGGCTCAGCGGGGTCAACCAGCAGGCAGGGAGGGGGGCGGCCCCTGGGTCAGGCAGGAAACGGAGAAAGGGGGGTTCTTCTGAGCCCTCACGGAGGAGGGGAGACCCCAGAGCCAGGGCTGAGCAGGCGAAAGGGAGCCTGCGGCAGCATCAGGCTGAGCCCCTGGAGGAGAGACCTGTGGGGCTGAGGTGGAGAGGAGCAGACGCCACTGCTGTGAGCCTGGGGGTCAGCGCTGGCAGCAGAGGCCTGGGGGCCTTTTGGCGGACATGAATGAGTGACTTTCACTTTCACAGGGCCCAGAACAGGGCTGCCCTGGGGTGGGCAAGTGGCTCCCCCTATGCGGGAGGAGAGGGTGGATTCCAAGCCTGCACCACCACTCTCCAGCCTTGCAGCCCGGGGCAGGGCCCTTGCTGTGAGTGGCATTGTGTCCTCCTGAGAGATACATTGAAACCCACGTATGTGTGTTTGTGCGTGTGTGTGCACATTTGTGCTTACTTCTGCAGACCGTGTCACACACACACCCCTGCAAAGCCTCCACAGTCAAGGGGCAGAGCGGCCGGGTCCCCAGGAAGCTCCCCGTTGCCCCAGCGCCACCCCGTGCCCCCGCCCCTAGCCACTTCTCCATCCTCATCTCTATCATCGTGGCCCTTGGAGAAAGTTATATAAAGGGAATCACACAGTTTGTGACCTTGAGATCGGCTCTCTCTTTTCCCTCAGCCTAATACATTTGAGATCCATCCAAGGTTCTCTGTGAACCCAGAGTTCCTTCCCTTTTATTCCGAGAAGTATTCTGTGGTCGGACTCTAGCATGGGGTTTTCTTAATCTCACTTTTTAAAAGAATCCCATGGACGTGGCCTTGAAAGCAAACCAGAAGTCCAGGGTTCCGGAGGGAAGGCTGTGGACACCAGGAAGGGCCACCTGGATGGTGTGGGTGGAGGGGGGCTGGGTGGCCCGCACACAGTCTGGCCCCGGGGCTCAACCACAGTGGGGATGCGCAGTGTGACCTCACAAGCTCTGACTTAAGGATGCCAGAGGGGTCGAGGGTGGAGGGCATGGGAGAATAGGTGGTAGGTCCATGGACCTGACCTCACCTATTTCCAGAGAACCAAGGGCCTTCTTTGACACAGTCCACACTCCCTCCCTGGACTCTGACAGTTAACAGGAGGCTCCCGCAAGCCAGGAGAAGATCCTGCCACCAGGTACCTAGGGGCTCACAGGGTAGCTAGGGAGGTGGGGACAGAGACTTGGAGGCAGAGGTCACGGGTGAACCACGGAGGGCAGGGAGAGTCTGGGCTCCACTGGGCCAAGGGGCGCTGGCCCAGAAAATAAGCACCCTCGGTGGGGTGGGGGCGGGGCTGGAGAAGAGCAGCTGAGGGTCCTAGGTTCACGGGCAGGTCTCTGGGCGGTGAGGACTGCACAGCTTGTCTTCTGTCATGTTGGTGTTTGAGAACTGACATTACACAGCAGCTGGCAGAGGGAGCAAATAACGTGAATTGATTGCAGACGGAGCAGGGCAGGGGGAAGGGGCGCACAGACAGTCAGAGCCAGCGCCCTCAGCCCCTCCCCTGCCCTGCGGGCCCCACACCAGCCTTACTGACCCTGTGCAGGAAGCGAGGGAGCCTTTGCCCTCGGGTAAGCGACAGCGCCCCACCCCCACACCCCGCCCACCCAGCCAGGCTCCTGGGCCTCAGTTTCCCCAACAGTAGAATGGA
>SJXQ01006972.1:206915-264615 GCA_006408695.1 Aepyceros melampus | reverse complement strand
GGGAGCCTGTGGGCTGGGAGCCTGCAGACTGGGGCCTGCAGACTGGGGACCTGCGGACTGGGGCCTGTGGGCTGGGGGCCTGTGGGCTGGAGGCCTGTAGACTGGGGCCTGTGGGCTAGGGGCTGAAGACTGGGGTCCTATAGACTGGGGCTTGCGGGCTAGGGGCTATGGACTGGGGCAGGGTCTAGACACCAGACAGCCAGGTTGGGCTGGCAATGGGAGCAGGACTGGAGGCAGCACCTCCCCGCCCCCTACCCAACCTGCTGTGTGACAACTAGCTGGTAGACTCTCCTCTCTGGTCTGGATCTGGCTCTCGCTGAGACCCAGATGGCCTCATGGGGGAACTACTGTGACATCTGAGATTCATGAGAGGAGTAGGAGAGGCCAGAGAAGGGCCCAAACACAAGCTAAAGAATGAGAACAACTAACATTTATCCCAGATAAACCACACACATGCTAGGCACCGTGGGGACCACCAGAGGACTTCCCTGACCTTCAGCTTCCTCTTCTGGGAATGGCTTGGCCTCAGTCTTTTTCCAGGCATGAGATGGTGTGTGCCCAATGCAGCTTACAGTGGGGCTGGTTTTCAGAGGGATTCATTTGATGCACCCACTGTGTAATTCGAGCAGGATGAGTATCAGTTTACATAACTAGAGAAAGTCTACTGAGGGGTCAGACGTCAACCTCATTGCATCCTGCATTTGCCAGACAGAGAGGCAGGAGCTAAGAGAAGTTCACAAGTCTCTGAATGGGCCATGCCTGGTGTGCTTTATGGGATCCCAGACCTGTGCCTGCCGCCCCCGACATCCCACAAGAGAGCTTAACCTGGGTGACACTTCCCAGGGCACCGTCAGCGGCTGGCACATATCTCCCTCTCTGTTAGGTGTTGTCCTCTTCTCCCTGCTTTGCAGATAGAAAACCTGAGGCTCCGAGAAGTGGGATAGAGCCTCAGTGGGAGGGCCCAGAGGCTGCAGGCACAGCAAAATGGTACCTGTGAGCAAAGGCCAGGCCACAAGACTAGTATCCTCACTGAAGGGCCAGCAGACATGCTGGCCCAGGAGAGAGGAGCCTGGAGTGTGTTCCCAGCTGACCTCTCTTAGGAACAACCTGTTGTGAAATGACTGCGATCTGAACTTCCCTAGAGGAAAAGCCATCTTCCCTCAGGGTCTGGAGACCAGCTCTCTGGGGAAGGGCCTCGCGGAAAGAACTCGCCTTATGCAGTTTTCTGGTGAGTCACGCATCATGCAGACTGTGGCAATTACAGCCCAATGTGTCATCAGGCCACCCAGTACCGTAAGAACCCAGCACAGGGGGCAGCCACATCAGGGGGGAGGAAAAAACAGTGAACGAGATAGAATGCCCCCATCGCAGCGGCTGGGGCAGGAATGAGATGGAATTTTGAGTCTAGTATGATATTCCCAGATATCCCCAGGACCATCACCCAAAAGCAGCCTTGGGGTGAGGCCATCCTGACAAGTTCCAGGCAGACCCTTGTTTCTCTCCTCCTGTGGTTCTGTCTTAGACTCTCATGAGGTGTGTGTGGCGGGGGTGACGTTTACTGTCAAAAGGGCCAACCCAGTCAGGGATGGGCAGGCAGCCATGGAACAAGGTGATGACAGGGGCAAGTTGCCATCCAGTGTCCCCAGGATCATGCGCGTGGCTGGGATCTTATCTTCCACTCTCCATCACTGAGTCAAGCATTGCCCTTGCAGAGCCCACCATTAGCTGTCTCACCCCCTCACTCCCAGAAAAGACCTGGGAGATGTCAAAACATAGCTGCTTCTCCTCCCCACACCAAGGTGAGCCTCAGTGTGGTGCTTGCTAAAAACAATCTCCCCTACCAGCTTGCCAAGATGTCTGCTCCTCAGCCATCTGGCTCAGGCATTAGGAATCCCTTGGAAAGTTGATACATGCGACTTAGGGGGAAGAAGCAAACAGCTGCTGAAACCCTGCTCTCCATCAAGCACCTGACAAATACCACCCTGTTAACTCCTCATAGTCACTAAGCATGACAGGTAGGGAAATGGGAGTCAAAGTCATGACAAGGCAAAGATGAGGACTTGAAGCCAGTTCTGTCTGTCTCTGAAGAATCACACTCTCCCTGGGGGGACAGGTTGTTGGTTCTCCTGCAGCACCTTTGGTCGAATTCACCATCTGATAAATACATCAAGCAGAGGATGAGGTAAGCGCAGGCAATGTGGACAGAGAAGGTAGAAAGGACAGTGCGGTGGCTGGGTGCTGTCCACAGAGGCGAGGTGCTGAAAAGCCCATTCCTCCACGTTGCAGGGAGAGGGTCAGAGAAGATGCCAGTTCAGTCAGTTCAGTCACTCAGTCGTGTCTGACGCTTTGCAACCTCATGGACTGCAGCACACCAGCCTCCCTATCCATCACCAACTCCCAGAGCTTGCTCAAACTCGTGTCCATTGCGTCGGTGATGCCATCCAACCATCTCATCCTGTGATGCCCTTCTCCTGCCTTCAATCTTTCCCAGCATCAGGGTCTTTTCCAATGAGTCAGTTCTTCACATCGGGTGGCCAAAGTATTTTAGGATGGACTGGTTGGATCTCCTTGCAGTCCAAGGGACTCTCAAGAGTCTTCTCCAACACCACAATTCAAAAGCATAAATTCTTCAGTGCTCAGCTTTCTTTATGGTCCAGATCTCTTGACCTTTGTTGGCCAGATAATGTCTCTGCTTTTTAATACGCTGTCTAGTTTGTCATAGCTTTTCTTCCAAGGAGCAAGCGTGGTGGTCCCTGAAAGTCTCGCTAACTCTACCCTGAATGTATGCCTCCCACAGGAAAAGTCTGTGTCTCCCAACTTGCTCCAACTCCTTCAGTCCCTTTCTTTCTATTGCACTCATTGCATTTCTATTTAGACCTTGACCTCCGTCCATTATATCCACCTCTGAGAGTACCCTCTGTGCACATATGCCTCATTATAAAAGTCTTACAGGTTTCAGAGGAACAGAGGTCACCCAGGAAGGCAAAACCGTGAGAAACTACCAGAGAGGGTACCCAGGGAAGCTGAAGTCAGTGAATCTGGAAGGACTGAAGAGTGGGTATATGGTGGCTGAATCTGTGGTAGCTGGGCTGATGTTCAGTTCAGTTCAGTTCAGTCACTCAGTCATGTCCAACTCTTTGCAACCCCATGGGCTGCAGCATACCATGCTTCCCTTTCCATCACCAACTCCCGGAGCTCACTCAAACTCATATCCATTGAGTCAGTGATGCCATCCAACTATCTCATCCTCTGTCATCCCCTTCTCCCTCCTTCAATCATTTCCAACATCAGAAGAAAAGCTGAGATGCAGGTACAACAAGAAGCAGGTGAAGAAACTGTGGTGTCAACTGAAGCAAGGAAGCTACTCGGCACAAAGTCTGTGATTCATGGTGATGGCTCTGGCCACTCTGTTGGCCTGTGAGCAGGAGGGTGGTGCTCTAGGCTCAAGCAAGGACTGGACCAGGTGAGGGTCATCCCCTGAAAGACAAGGAAGGCCATGACTCAGTGATTCCCTCATTCAGCTGTACCTATCCAGTGCTCACTGTGTGCAGGCATGATACCACCAACCCCTGGAATTTGCTCCTGACCTTCCCCACTCCCACCAAAGCTGGGGATGCTCACGTGTTGCTTGCATGAACTTCCATCTCCCCCCCACACACATTGGACCACAGGTGCACGGGGTAAGAACGTGGCTGCTGCCCCCACTTCCGCATCCCCATTGCCTAAAACAACGTTAGCTCCTGGGAATCAGTCAACGTTAAACAAGTTCATTGACTGAATTGCTATTATTTTCTCATGGAAATGTCAGACTTGAGAGCTTTGCTGTCAAGTAGCCCAGGTTCAAGATCTGAGCACTTATGCTGTAAGGCCATGGACTTCAACCATGTGCCTCTGGTTCCCCAGCCCTCCAACAGGGACTATGACTGTGAACCACTGACGCCTTCTCTTGGGGGTGTCACAGGGAGAACAGGAAGCGAAAGACTGGAGACAGCTTCACCCAAAGTAAGCAGTCGTGCACATTTTATCTCCTTCCAGTTTATTCTCCAGAAAGGAGCCTCTTTGTCATCCCACATCAGAAGGACAGCGCCCTGCAGGGCTCAGGTGCTCAAAAGACACATGGAGGATGATCGCAATGATTCACACGCAGGAGGACACCTAGGGACCAGCTGGGGCCCTGAAGCGAGTTGAGTCATCTTGGATCCGATTGGAAAATTGTTTGTAGTTGAATTATTGGCCAGGATTGGGTTAAAGTCCCCAAACTGGTCTGAGGCCAACTGAAATGAATTGAAGGAATTGAATTTTGCCAAATCGAAGAAAGGAAATCGAATTCTAGAGAAAGAATTCAATAGAATGGAATTGAAAAGAAACTGACCCAATTTGATTTGGATTGAGTCAAGGTGAAAACTGAAGACAGTTGGATCTGAGGTCTAGGGTTGAACTGAGAGAGACGGGGAAGACTTGGGGGCAGATGACATCACATGAATTGAGTTGAAGTGACATTTTCAGAACATGTGACTACAGCTTACATTCATTTTATCTAGAGTCAGGGGAGACCGCCCCAGAGTTGCCCTACTTAGTCTCTGGATTTAGTTGTTTGGAGAGCATTTATGGAACACCTACTGCACACACATGCTGGGATGAGGCCTCAAACATCAGGGGATCCTGACGTGGCTCAGCGACAGAGGAGCTCAGGCCCAATAGCCCGTTGTGTGCCGAGGACCAGCGGTCTGCCGAGAGAGCCCCAAACAGGAGGAGTCTAAGGAGGCCAGCCTCATGAGGGTGCCCACCTTTGGCACCCGACCTGGATGGTGCAGTGCACCATGGCAGGGAGCCATGTCTCAGGCCACAGGGACAAGCTCCAGGAAGGCTGTGGGGCTGCGGCGCTGACCTTCAGTTTTCTCTTCTGTAAAACATGGACAATCACTTCCTTGGAGGAGAGTTCCAGAGGATGGGGAAGTCAGAGTTTCTCTTCTCCACTAACAGCCACCTCACTAGCCCCAGATGACAACTAAGTCTTTCCGTTTAGTTCTCCAAAGACGCTGCATCTCTGAAGCCTATGACCACCTGCCCATCTCCTAGAGGCCACAGGCCCAGGCAGAGTGACACTTCCAGCCCTCAGGGTTCACTTACCTCCTGCAGCTTCCCCACAGAGATCCTGAGTGCCACCAAAAGCCACTTGCCAAGTCTCCTCAGCCCTCCCTGTGTCTCACCTTTCAGGACCTGCAGCCTTCCTGTTGGCTCAGTAACATAAACACCTCCTCCAGGAAAGCCTCCAGTGCGCCCAGGGCTCACACCACCAGGGCCAAGCTGTTTTCATCTCTGAGCCCGGAGCTGTGCGTAGGGTAGGTGACACAACCCATCTGTGTGGGGTTTTACCCCCCAGTTTGTTCCCATTTTGAAGGCTTCAAGGACCGTCTTGGATGACGAGTCTCAGGGCTCCTTCCCCTTCTAGGCATAAGCATAACAGGAATCACCAGTGCACGTGCTGACCCAGAAAGAGGAGCTGAGCTGCTTCTGAGATTTTTTGCATCATTTCTCTGTTATTTTTCCCCAAGTTGTGTCAAGTTCAAGGATTCTTAGTCAATTAGTCTAAGAATACGTCGGCCTTGTTGTCAGATTTCTAATAAGCATTTTGTGCACGTGTGGAACTGCAAATGCATGCCTCCTGCCAGGGCCTCCTGAGCCCTCTCAACTCCTGGCGTTGCCTGGATTGGTTTCTATTTTACTGGGAAGGGAGTGAGACAGGCAAGGCTGGAACACACTGCCCTTCCTGGAGGCAAGGGCTCCTTCAGCCCATCTGCACACAAGGTGGATTTCGGTCTTAGCACTGCCCTGGGGGCTGGTGGGACCACACAAGAGCCTCTCCACTCCCATCCCAGCCATCACTTAGCCACCCCGGGGCAACCTGGGGTCCAAGCCCCGTGTTCAGATCCACATCTCCCACTTAGCCATCCTACCCCTGCCAGAGGCCTTAACCTCTCTGAGCCTCAGTTTTCACATCATTAAAGTGGGAATAATAACAACTGCTTCCCAGGGGTGTTGTGTGAATTAAGAGATGATGAGTGAAAAATGCTTCACACACACAGCAATGCATGCGTCTCATACTAGCAGCTGCTTAACAAACAGTGAGTATTGCTGCTACTTCCAATAATAATAATGAGGTTGATGGCAATACTGGGAGTTTGGGGTTAACAGATGTAAACTAGTATATATAGGATAAATGAACAAGGTCCTACTGTATAGCACAGAGAATTGTATTCAATATCCTATAATAAGCCATAATGGAAAAGAACATATATATATATATTAATATACAAAACCGAGTCACTTTGCTGTATAGCAGAAATTAACACAACACTAAAAGTCAACTATACATCAGTAAAGTTTTTTAAATAAATATTGTTAATAGTAATAACACAGCAAATATATTCATGAATCCATCACACTTTTTGCGGGGTAAAGTATAATATTTAAAAATTTTTTGAAAATTCTAGGAAAATAGAAAGAAAAAAGAGACATAAAAAAGCATCCCAGTCTCTAAAATTCACTCTCAATATCATGGTGCTTGCACAGTTTTTCCTCCACACATAAGATTTTTGTTTGTTTCTCCCTATCATTTAAACACCTCCTTCTCTTTTAAAAAAAAAAGTCTGAACTTTACATCATATGCATTTCTATGTTTTTGCAGATATTCTTATAAGCTCTTTATTTAATAAAGAAATTAAGCCTCTGTCTGTCATATTTGCTGCAAATATATTTCCCAGGCCATATTCTTTTGCCTTTTTATTTGGTGGTTTAATTTGACATGCAGAAGATTTTCATTTTTATGCAGTCAAATCTGTCCATATTTTCTCTCTGATTCCTTGTATTAGTTCTAAACTTAGGAAATCTTCCCTCTCCCGAGGCATGATGAATATTAAATTCTACTTAATTCTCACTTTTCTGGGCCCTGATTTTTTTTTTTAAGTATACTTAACGCTAATCCAAAGGGAATTCATCTCCTGAGCGGGTCTAGATGGGGCTGAGCCTGCTTGCCATCAGCCTTCACAGAGGAGGGGTCTCCTTTCGGCTCCCATGGTCCCCTGCCTTGCCAGCCCCCCGGAGCCTGGCCTCTGCCAACGCTGTGCCCTCCTGGCCCACATCCCCCTGACCAATGGCTGGAATGAGCCCATGGCTGGAAATTTACTTCCAGAGGACAAATGAGCTTGAAATGCTCAAAAGTGAGTCCAAGAGACAAATGACCTCAAAAGTGGGACAAATTGCTGCTAGTGTGAAACGTTTGTGAACAACATCTTCCAGCAACTGCATCCTGTGCTCCCACCTCTGGGCCAGCTCCTGGCCACCCAAGCCACTCCCCTCCCCCAAGGACTCCCATCCCCTTCCCCAGGGCTGCTCCCCCAGGGCCTTCAAACCGACCTCACTTTAAGGCTCACAACCCTCCCGGGAGAAGAGGCAGCATCGCCCACACTGCAGATGACAAACCGAGGCCCCAGGGTGCCACAGGCTCCGTGGCCACCCAGGGAGGGAGTGGAGGACGGGACCATGGACCAGATGGTGAGGTCTGGAGCTCTGTCAACCTGTGATGCCCCCGCCACCATCCTGCCCTCCATGGGCCTGAGGAGTGAGGGAGGAGGAGGCGGCCGTGCCAGGCGTGCCCTGGGCCAGGGGTGCGGCATCACAGCCATCACCATCTTGGGGCACAGGGAACCCGGAGCCTGAGCGGGCCCCGGGCTGCCCTATCTGCTGCCCCCTCCTGCGAGTGCAGGGCCATGGCTGACCCTCCACGGCCCCCCGCCCAGCCCTGCGGGGCTTCTGCTCAGACGCCGTGGCTCACGTCTCGGCCGCCTGAGACCTGCCCTCACACTGCTCAGCTCCGTTCCTCCCGGAGAAGCCCACGTGGGAATCACGGCCAAAGGGAAGAGAAACTGCTCTTCAACAGGAGCAAGAAAGACCCGCCCAGGCTGCAGCGACAGCTTGCCTGAGAGATTCAGGTCAGTCCAGAGGGTCCCCCACCCCAAGTGTGAGGCAGCTGAGCCCAGGACAAAGCCAGTGCCATACTGCCGGCTCACTCCTGGGAGGGGGAGCAGGAAAGGAGGAGGGGTAAAGAGCCACTGATGCCTGGAGCCCCCCATGGGGGACACGCAGGACCAAGAGATGTGGCAGAAGCCTCCTGATCCACCCCCCAACCCCCGACACACAGAACAAGAGACAGACCTCAGACTCAGTTCACCAGGTCAGCGACTCCTCCAGCGGGCAGGGCGGAGGGAGGAGGCGGCAGCACCCATCAGGACATCGTCCAGTCTGACCTTGAGGACAGGCTCACACTGGGCAGTGCCACTGCCACTGTGCAAATGGCAAAGCAGGGGCAAAGGGGGCGACAGCCTCAGAGCTGGGGGTGGGGGGCTGAGCCTGATGGTCCCCAGAGCCAGGTGGGCAGTAAGTGGGCGCTGAGACCCAGTTCTGGTTTCTGGAACGAGGCCCTGGCATGGAGATGCTCTGGAAAGGACCATAAATCGCCAGGTGCTGACGGACGCAGGCGAGGTGGGGGGACACCTCGCAGCAGCATTCGGATGCCGGCATGTTTATGGGCTTCCGAGATGCTCACCAGGTGGAGAGGGAATGCTCGGCTTATTAATTTCCTAGTTAATCATGCAGGACGTTTGGTAATTAGAGCACTCTCGTCCCTGATCACGCTGGCCAGCACCAGCCTGGGCCGTAAGTCACCCCAGGTGGTGGGACCAGGTGCCAGGAGTCGCAGCCCCCCCACCTGACTGCAGGAGGCACTGCTGAGGGGCCATCTCCGACCCCCAGCCTCTAGAGCCTCAGGCATATTGTGCGGGATCCTGGCTCATCTGAACCTGGAATCAAAACCAAGAGTCTCCACCCCTGTGGGTGAACACATGCGCCTTTTGTCTTAGCACGTGGGTCGTCTTGTGCAGCCAGCAGCCCTGGACCGTTCCCACCAGCGTCAAGGTTGCCGTGTTCCCAGTCACCATTCAGGGTCCCAGGGGGTCAGCGGCAGGGGACGTGGGCAGGAGGCCACTTCTGGGACTGCGTCCAGCGCTGAGGTCAGGAGAGCAGGAGGCTGGCTTGCGAGGGGAACTCAAGTGCTTGAGCTGTGACCAAGGAAAGGCAGCAGTGTGTGCAGGAACCAGGGGCAGAGGCCAGCACATGCAAAGTCCCAGAGGCAGAGAGGCGCTTGGGGAGGACTTTCTGATCGGGTCTGGGTGGCATGAGGTCCTACAGGGGACACCACCACTAGGACATCACCCGAAATGGTCAGTTCTCTCTGCTGGCTGCTGCAGCCTCGTTTCGTCCCCCTGGGCCTCATCCCCCGGGCCTCTCCAGCACTTCTTACAGGACAGCCAGGAGTCCATCAGATCGTGACTCCCCCCAGGGAGTCCCACTCAGGGCTCCCGTGTGCTTTGTGGGCTGCCCACACTCTCTAGGCCTGTGGCCACAGCCAGTCTCCACAGATTCCTCCGCAGCCCCCACTGAGCCATGCTGGCCTCCCAAAGATGCGTCCTGCTGCCCCGGGACCAGGGCCTCTGCCAGGCGGCATCCTCGCCCCTCCTCTCTGTCACTCACGGTCATGCTTCAGACCGTCACCGAGGACCCTCCCCAGGGCAGCACCCCCGACCCTGCAGACCAGGCCAGAGCACTCAGCATCATGCACCGGTTCTTCCCATGACGCGTCCCAGGCGCAGTCTTCCATCTGGTCCTGTGACTGTTTGAAGCACATCCGTCTCCACACCCCCGAGGCTGGGGGCCTCTTGAGGGAAGAGTCGCCTCTCCTCGTGATGTCCGCGGAATTTCTGGAGCCTGGCATAGCACTGGCTGTATGGTAAGCACACCATGTTCACAACTTGGGAAAGCAGGTTCTCTGTGAATGAATGATATTATTAAGCAAGCTAGGGAAGATTGATTCAGGGTACAATTTGGGGTAGAAAAGGATGGATGGATGAACACCCAAACATGCACAGAGGCTCACCTGGAGGAAGATGCTGGGGTCTTTCCAGTCTCTTCCTGTGCTTTCCTATATTTCTGACATCTGAAAAGAAAATATCTATGATCAGAAACCCACAGCAAAGAGTGAGAGGAGAAAGGAGCTGCCTGAAGTAACATGGGGACAAGAGGCATGTGTGAGACTAAAGGCAGAGGGACCTGAGCTCTGTGCTCCGGGGAGTAAACTGTCCCCATGGGGCATAGGCCTGGAGCTCTGATCCCACTGCACGTGCAGACCCGACTGGACAATCGTGTGAGTGGGTGGCGGGTAGTGGGAGCAGAGTTCTCCCTGTTGGAGAAAGGGAGAGGGCTGGGGTGTTCCCCGTGGGGAAGAATTAGCAGACACACCAGGATGAGCGCCCCTCTAGCTTAATAGAGATACAAGTGGGCACACATAGAAACGTCCACACATGCGTGTGCACTGGGTTGGTGACACACACACGTGTCCTTGTTCTGTCGGCTGAGAGCCTGGAGCAGTGACACCCGGCAGCAGCAGACACCCCCAGCACCAGATGTTGGCTTCTAACCCCGTTCTCCAGGCGGGACTCCTTGGAGGAGCAGCTGACTCTGGGACAGAGCAGGGCACACACGCGATGAGCCCAGGGTACCTGCTGGGTCAGGAAGGGAGGATCTGTTCAACCAAGAGCATCACCAGGGAGCATGTCAAGGTCGACAGGAAGAGCTCCCAGTGGCTGCGGCTGGAACAACTCCAGCAACAGAAATACTGTGGCCATGGATTATACCCCAAGGAGTAAACTAGTTACCCTTGAGCTCATACTGACATAAATGCATGATTGGATAAATAAATAAACAAATATGGAAAAATCTCCCACGCCAAAAAATCCTAAATAATGTTTGCAGATACTCTGCCCTCATGGAGGGGAGCAGGACCTCCCCTCCCTCTCTCCAGACATGGGCCCTGCACCATGGCTCCCTTCCAAGGCAAACAGGATGGAGAGGGGGTGGCGGTGACTTTCACTGGAGAACCTGACAAACACTGCCTTCGCCTGTGACCAAGGTCAACATCCACAGTCAAAAATAGTGTTGACAGCCTGTGCTCACGATATAATGTAGTGAGAATGGCATTTTTCTGTGTTGTTTCTTCTCAAAACACATCACCCCTGTCTAATCATGAGAAAAACATCAGAGAAATTCTACAAAACATCTGACTCCCTCAAAACTGTCAAGGTCATCAAAAACAAAGAAAATCTGAGAACATGCCACAGCCAAGAGGGGCCTCAGCATGCAGCAGGAAACTGAGATTTGAACAAAGACAGAGTTCATTTAATAATGATCTATCAATACTGATTCCTTAGTTGTAGCAAATGCACCACAGTCATGTAAGATGTTATTAATAGCAGGAAACGGGTGTTGGGTATATGGGAACTCTCTGTACCATCTCTGAATTTTTTTCTATAAATCTAAAACTATCCCACAATGTAAAGTTTATTTTTAAAATCACAGTGAGTTGTATCAACAAAAACAAATCAGAAAAGAACTGGCATCGTTCTAAGAGAAATAAGAACAAGATTTGGGGACAGACAGAGACACACGGAGGAGAGGCCACGTGATGATGGAGGCAGACATTGCAGGGCCCCAGAAGCTGGAGGATGCAGGAAAGACCCTTCCCCGGAGGCCTTAGAGGCAGTGCGGCCCTGCCCACAGCTTTTGGACTTTTAGCCTCCAGGACTGTAAGAGGATCCACTCCTGTTGCTTTAAGCCACCTGTCTGTGGTGATTTGTTGCAGCAGCCCTTCAAGACTCATGCCATGTTCTACCATTTCATTCCTCATTTCACACTCAGAGGAATCAGAAAAGGGGACGCAACTATACTCTTAGTTCATGGCTGAAGCGCCTGCAGCTCAGAGAGGTTAAGACATGCGCCCAAGAGTGCTCTGCTCACTTCTCATCCCACTGGCCCGGGGCAGCAGTGACTGGTCTAAATTCACTATCAGGGAGGTCACGGCACTGTGGCCAGACAAGGCAGGGCTAAGACCCAGCCTGCAGGGTGCAAACCCAGCTCAGCCGATGGCTCAACCAGTCTGGGCCACTGTAACAAAATACTGTACACTGGGGGCTCAAGCATCAAGGACTTATTCCACACGGTTGTGCAGGCTGGGGGCTGGGAGGGAGATGCCAGCAGGGTCAGGTCTGATGAGGACTCGCTCACTGGCTTTCAAACTTCTTGCTATAGCCTCAGATCATGTGTCTCTTCCTCTTTTCATAAGGACGCTAATTCCATACTGGGGGCCCCACCCTCGTGACCCCATCTAACCTTAAATGTTTCCCAAAGGAAATGCCTGCCTCCAAACACCATCACACTGGGGAGGAGGGCTGCTTGACTGGGGGACACAAACATTCAATTTCCTATGGGCTGTGAGGCTTCAGGCCAGTCTCTCTGCCTCTTTGGACCTCAAGTCTCTCCATCTGTGAATCAGTTCCAGCAGCATCGCCTGCTTCGTGGAGATGTTAGAGATTAACCGTCAATACACACTCATGACTTGGCAGAGCACCTGTGAAGATCTGTGTTCACTCTCCACTGGCCACCCTGACCACAACCCCAGGCTCGGTGCCACAGATGCCACGCAGGCAGGACACCCCCAGCCCTTCTCACAGCCTCTCCCTGCAGGGTCCCCCTCGCTCCCTTCTGAAGCCCAGGCATAGGGTCTGCAGGGCTGTTGACACACCTTCCTGCTGGAGAAACTGCCCCCCAGAACGTGGGTGACTCGTCTTCAGGGCCTGGTTCACTCCAGCACCCCACTCTGCTGGGGCCAGGTCTCCACCTCCATCCCCCCTGGCCCAGGCCTGGCACTTACCCGCTTCTTCCTGCAGACACTCCTTACAGCCAGCCAGGACTCATCCTTGGCCACGTCCATTCAGCCAATTGAGAAGCTCTCCCTTAGTGGTGACTCATGGGCTTGACCATTCACACCCCAGGAAAGGCAACACCCCTTCTCCATGCACCTCCTCCCCATGTAGCTAGAGCTCCAGCTGTGTGACCTTGGCAGACCACTTACCCCTCTGATCCACCATCTTTACTGTGGAATGTGAGTGATAACCATGACGTCACAGAGTGGCTGCCTGGGGTCCATGAGGGTATCCATGTGAATGCCTCCAACTCAGCGCCTTGCCTAAGAGGTGCTTGAGAAGTGTCGTAAATGGATCTTTCCCTCCTTTATGGTGAGTCAAGGGGACATTCTGGAGACAGGCCCCTGCCTTCATCATGGGGCACAGAAGAATCGCTTAAAAACATAAAAATCACATTTTTACTGTTATTAAAGTAATAAGCATTGACTGCAAAAGTCATAAAAATTTTTTTAAAAAAAGCTAAGACAATACCTAAAGGAATGATGAAGTGAAAGAAAATTACTGGCAATCTCATCTTGTGGAGCCATTAAAATGTTGGTAAATAGGTTTTTAAGCTTCATGTTCTACATTATTCTTAGAGCTGGAGAGCAGGAGTGATGGGGAGAGAGAGAGAGGATTGTGTGAAGTGGCCCCATTTGGGATATGCTGCCTGTGCTCTGTGATCACGTGCAGTACCTCCCACCATGGACAGCTTTCCACATCAATAAACTCAAATCCGCATCAACTCTGAGCTGCCTGGGAGCCCACGCCACGGACAGGCCATTGTCTCTCTCACCTCCCTCCGCTGCTGCCCCTTCGGTTCATCTCCAATCCCGCTCTGCATGCTGGCTGGTCATTCACAAAGCCCACTGCAAGAGCATCATCGCACTCATACCCACAGGCTCATACCCAGAGATTTTGTTATAATCCCCCCCCAGGAGGGAATCATTGGGTCAAAGGTTGTGAGCACTTTAAATCTTCCACGACACAGCCCCAAAAGGCCTTCCAGGAGCCACATGTCAGATGGCACCCCGGCCCTCAGAGTGTGGGGTGCCTGGTCCCCATACCTTTCCAGCCCCGGCATCAGCTTCAAGTAGGAGAGGCAGGGGTGCCATCTGACATGAGGTTCCTGGACCTCAAGGAGCCACTCACCCTCTCCAAATACTCAGGTGCCTATCTGCAGTGCACTTATGCCTGTGTGCACAAGTGTGTGCACATGTGTCCCATGGGCCCGTGTATGTGTATGAACGTGTGCACACACGTGAGTGTGCATCGTCTGCTTTTCCCCTGAGAGTGTGAACTGCAGGACAGTTACAATTCAGCATTGCTTTTCTTGGCCTCTACCCCTTTATTCCCTCAGAAATGAGCTCCACGTATCTATTAAATAAATAAACTCCAAAAGAAAAATGGACAAAGATGTGATTCCGTCAATTCCCCAAGAAGAAACTAAAAACAGCCAAAAGACACTCAGACTCTGCTCCAATTCTACATTTAATCAGCCACAGGATGTCCTTAAGGCTTCCTCTTTCCATGTTAGAGAAAGGATTGAGAGCGAGGTGAAGGCAGATGCCTGACCCACCAGGCGCAACGGGGAGCTGGACCCCAGCTCCCCACCTGTAGACCACAGCCTGGTCGGCCTCTGAGTGTCTGTCTCATGGGAGGCTCAGCTGGGCTAATGGCTGAGAAAGGATTCTGGGGGGACATGTGGGACAAGTGTCAGCTGCTTTGTTTTCTCTTTCTGCCACCGCGGATGCTTAACTGTGAAGGCCTCCTTAGGATGTCTGCTGTTGACAAGAGGGGAGAATGAGGATGCATGTCACCAAGACGAAGGATCCAGTGCAAAGCTGCCTGTGGAGCCGCGCTCCTCGGGAATCTCGTGATGAAACATTCAGGGGCCCCTCCACTGGCCTCTCCTGAGCATTCTGCTCCAGGAGCTGCTGGTGTGGCGGGCTGTATAACAGTGGCCCTGACTGCAGGCACTAGAGTCTGACACTACAAACAAGGACCAGGGGTACTCGCACCTGCCCTTTGTAAGAAGCTCCAAGATGGGCAGCCTCGTGCAGCCCAGGCATCGGCGAAGGTGCAGCAGGACCCAGAGAGGGGTGACTGCGAGTGGCAGTGCCTCTGCGGGCCAGGTGTGGCTCTGAGCTCATCACATGTGCTGCTTACCTGGCCCTCATGATGGCCCCCAACGTGGTCACTACTATTCTTACTTTGGAAGGGGGGAAAGTGAGGTCCAGGTGTGAAGTCCATCACCCTGTTATCACAAACCATCAGCCAGGACTCGAATTTGTGTCCGTCTGTGCTGTGGGAGCACACGTTCTTTCTCCATCTGGTCCAGTGGGGCTGCTGGTCCTCATTACAAGGACCCAGGAAGTACTGCTAGCGGCCCCAGCCCTGGCATGGCGGGCAAGTCACACGGCCCAACCAGAGGCGATGAGACGTCTTCACTGAGATGTCTCTCGTGGACACGTAGGAGGGGGTTCCCTTCCTTCCAGCATGGACGTGGGCTGAGGACCCGTCTCCTGACCGGGCAGCCCCAGTGCTCCTCAGACAGCATGTCTGTGCCATGGAAGTGTTAGTCACTCAGTCATGTCCACCTCTTTGTGACCCTATGGAATGTAGCCCGCCAGGCTCCTCTGTCTATGGGATTCTCTGGCAAGAACACTGGAGAGCGTTGCCCATTTCCTTGTCCACGGAATCTTCCCAACTCAGGGATTGAACCCAGGTCTCCTGCATTGTCGGTAGATTCTCTACCATCTGAGTCACCTGGCCAATCTCTTTCCACGTATGGGGAGAGGGAATTCTGATATTCATGACACCCTGAAAATGTGGAGTGTTTAATGTGGTAAAATAAATGGAAGAAAAGGAGCTGCAGGAAGGAGACCAGCTCCCAGTGCACGTGGCTGTACAGTGTCCAGGGAAGTAAAGGAGCACAGGCAGCCATGGGGGCAGGAGTGCAAGGCAGGGTGGGTGGGGGATCTGGCCAGGCCTCCTTGGAGCAGCTGGCTCCTCACCTTCTCACCATGCATGAGTGTGTACGGTCAGGGGCCAGGACCACACAGAAGCCACAGAGTGTGGCCCAACTGTGGGGAGCTTACAAAGGGGATAAAGCCATCACTCGGAGAAGGCAATGGCAACCCACTCAGAACTCTTGCCTGGAAAATCCCATGGACGGAGGAGCCTGGTAGGCTGCAGTCCATGGGGTCGCTGAGGGTTGGACATGACTGAGCGACTTTACTTTCACTTTTCACTTTCATTGGAGAAGGCAATGGCAACCCACTCCAGTGTTCTTGTCTGGAGAATCCCAGGGATGAGGGAGCCTGGTGGGCTGCTGTCTTTGGGGTCGCACAGAGTCGGACACGACTGAAGTGACTTAGCAGCAGCAGCAGCTCCAGCCCACTCAGGGCCTCGATTACCAGCTCTGTTGGCCAAGCCTTTGGCATCTGGCAGATCAGAATTTGAATCCTGGCTCTACTACTAGCTAGCTGTGTGAGGTCAGGAAAGTTACTTAACCTCTCTGAGTTTGACTTTTCTCATCTGAAAAAATGTAAGATAATATCTCCTTCCTCTTAAGGTTGTGGTGATAACAAAAAGAGATTATATAAGTGCTCCAAAAGTGCTTGCTGTTATCATTGCTATTTTACTGTTGTGATGGGGGTGGTGATGACAGTCATGATTATGGTGATGATGGTGATGATAATGGTGATGGTGATGCTGGTGATGATGATGGTGGTGGTGATGGTGACGATGGTGGTGATGGTGGTGATGGTGGTGGTGGTGATGGTGGTGATGGTGATGATGATGGTGGTGGTGGTGGTGGTGATGATGATGGTGATGGTGGTGGTGGTGGTGATGGTGATGATGATGGTGGTGGTGGTGGTGATGATGATGGTGATGGTGGTGGTGATGGTGGTGATGGTGATGATGGTGATGATGATGGTGGTGGTGGTGATGATGTTGGTGATGATGATGGTGGTGGTGATGGTGGTGGTGGTGATGGTGAGGTGGTGATGGTGAGGTGGTGATGGTGGTGGTAGTGATGGTGATCATGATGGTGGTGGTGATGGTGGTGGTGGTGGTGGTGATGGTGGTGATGGTGATGGTGGTGGTGGTGGTGGTGATGGTGGTGGTGGTGGTGGTGGTGGTGGTGGTGGTGGTGGTGGTGGTGGTGGTGGTGGTGGTGGTGGTGGTGGTGGTGGTGGTGGTGGTGGTGGTGGTGGTGGTGGTGGTGGTGGTGGTGGTGGTGGTGGTGGTGGTGGTGGTGGTGGTGGTGGTGGTGGTGGTGGTGGTGGTGGTGGTGGTGGTGGTGGTGGTGGTGGTGGTGGTGGTGGTGGTGGTGGTGGTGGTGGTGGTGGTGGTGGTGGTGGTGGTGGTGGTGGTGGTGGTGGTGGTGGTGGTGGTGGTGGTGGTGGTGGTGGTGGTGGTGGTGGTGGTGGTGGTGGTGGTGGTGGTGGTGGTGGTGGTGGTGGTGGTGGTGGTGGTGGTGGTGGTGGTGGTGGTGGTGGTGGTGGTGGTGGTGGTGGTGGTGGTGGTGGTGGTGGTGGTGGTGGTGGTGGTGGTGGTGGTGGTGGTGGTGGTGGTGGTGGTGGTGGTGGTGGTGGTGGTGGTGGTGGTGGTGGTGGTGGTGGTGGTGGTGGTGGTGGTGGTGGTGGTGGTGGTGGTGGTGGTGGTGGTGGTGGTGGTGGTGGTGGTGGTGGTGGTGGTGGTGGTGGTGGTGGTGGTGGTGGTGGTGGTGGTGGTGGTGGTGGTGGTGGTGGTGGTGGTGGTGGTGGTGGTGGTGGTGGTGGTGGTGGTGGTGGTGGTGGTGGTGGTGGTGGTGGTGGTGGTGGTGGTGGTGGTGGTGGTGGTGGTGGTGGTGGTGGTGGTGGTGGTGGTGGTGGTGGTGGTGGTGGTGGTGGTGGTGGTGGTGGTGGTGGTGGTGGTGGTGGTGGTGGTGGTGGTGGTGGTGGTGGTGGTGGTGGTGGTGGTGGTGGTGGTGGTGGTGGTGGTGGTGGTGGTGGTGGTGGTGGTGGTGGTGGTGGTGGTGGTGGTGGTGGTGGTGGTGGTGGTGGTGGTGGTGGTGGTGGTGGTGGTGGTGGTGGTGGTGGTGGTGGTGGTGGTGGTGGTGGTGGTGGTGGTGGTGGTGGTGGTGGTGGTGGTGGTGGTGGTGGTGATGGTGGTGATGGTGATGATGATGGTGGTGGTGATGGTGGTGGTGGTGATGATGATGGTGATGGTGGTGGTGGTAGTGGTGATGGTGGTGATGGTGATGATGTTGGTGATGATGGTGATGGTAGTGATGGTGGTGATGATGTTGGTGATGATGGTGATGGTGGTGATGGTGATGATGATGGTGGTGATGGTGGTGGTGGTGGAGGTGATGGTGGTGGTGATGATGTTGGTGATGGTGATGATGGTGGTGGTGGTGATGGTGGTGATTGTAATGGTGATGATGGTGATGGTGGTGATGTGGTGATGGTGATGGTGGTGATAGTGGTGGTGGTGAGGATGATGGTGATGATGGCGATGGTGGTGATGGTGATGGTGGTGGTGATGATGGTGATGGTGATGTTGGTGATGGTGATGTTGGTGATGGTGATGATGATGGTGATGATGGTGGTGGTGATGATGGTGATGATGGCGACAGTGATGAGGACGACATTGATGGATGATGCTGTTAGTGTTGATGATGGTGGTGTTGATAATGATGAAAATCCTCTATAATCCTTGAGGCATGGAGCCCAGTTTTGAAGTTAGGAAGCAGTGAGTCTCATCATTCTACTCTTGGGTACCATCCCTCAGATCATACTGTTCCCTCTTCTCATGACTCTATAGCTTCTATGTCTGAGAGACAGCTATCCAGGAGGCTCCTAAAAATGAGTGATTTGAGTTGGCCTGCAAAGCATTCAATCAAATTCCATATCACTGCAGTAAGCTTAAGATGCACCAGGAAAATGGTAGCCAAGACCTGTGCTCCCATTAAAGGCCTCTGAGCCTAGAATAGGGGAGGGTCTGCAGGAGCTACCTGGCCCTACATCTCCCCATCCTGGGCTAACCTCCTCCCCTGAGGAGACTGGCCTGCTACTGACACCATGACCCCCAGAGGCAGGCGCAGAAGAGAGACTCAGCCAAGGCCATAGATGAAAGGGCAGATGAGTAGGTGGAGGGGCGATGATGAAGCAGGAAGGACTTGGAGAAGGACTCCAGGTGAGCTCTGAACTTGCCCTCACCAGTAAAGGCACCCTGGCAATAAGAAATCAGTAACCCCATTCCTTATCATAGAGTCATAAGTCAGCTCCAACAGGTTTAAGTGAGATCCAGAGCCTATAATGAAATAGCCAAAATGTCCAAAGTTTCCATTGAAAAGTACTCACCACACCAAGAGCAGGATGATCTCAAACCGAGTGATGAAAGATGATCAACAGATGCCAACAGTGAACTGGCAGAGAAGTTAGAATTATCAGACACAGAGTTTAAAGCAGCCTTCATGAAGTGTTCTAAGAACAATTACAACTTGTAACAAACAAAGAAATGTCAGCAAAGAAATGGAAGATATAAAAATAACTGATTGAAAGTTTAGAACTGAAAAATACAATAGCTGAAATTTTAAAACTCAGTGGACAAACTCAACAGCAGAATGAAGGGAAAAGAAGGAAGGATCCGTGAACTTCAAGATAGAAATTAGTCTTCCCTGGTGGCTCAGATGATAGAGAATCCACCTGCAATGTGGGAGACCCGGGTTCATTCCCTGGGTCAGTAAGATGCCCTGTAGAAGGAAATGGCAACCCTCTCTAGTATTCTTGCCTGGAGAATTCCATGTACAGAAGAGCCTGAAGGGCCATAGTCCATGGGGTTGAAGAGTCAGACATGAATGAGCAACTAACAGACGCACACACACCAAATCTGAGTAATATAGAGAAAGTGCAACCCCCTCCCAAAAAAAGCACCAACAGAACCTCAGGTGTGTGTGGCTATAACAAAGATTCCTGTCATCGGTGTCCCAGAGAAAGAGAGAGGAGCTGGATAACGTTCCTCAAGAAAGAATGGCTGGAAATCTCCCAAATTAAATGAAACGTAAGCATGCAGATTCAAGAAGGCAGAGAGCCCCACATTGGAAAACCAAGGAAATCCACACAAAGATTCATCTTTGTCAGATTTCTGAAAACCACAAAAACAGAAAATCTGGAAAGCAACCAAAGAAAAACAACACTTTACCCTGAGGAGGAAAGCAATTGGAACGACAGTGAATTTCTCATCAGGAATTATGGAGGCTGGAAGGAAGTGAGAAAACATGTTTCAAGTACTGAGATAAAAGAGCTGTCGACTCAGAATCATATATCCAGTGAAAACATCCTTCAAGAGTGAGGGGGAAATCAAGACATTCTCAGGTAAAGGAAAACAGAGGATTTGTCTTGCGAGCAGAACTACCCTTAGAGATGGCTAAAGGTGTTTCTCTAGACAGAAGGGAAACAACAAGGCAAAGAATTGTGGAACATCGAAACCCCCACCACCAGAAAGGAAGGATGAACAACAGAAAGAATAAAAATACAGCTAAATGCAATGCTTTTTTATGGTTATGTTTGACAGTTGATGCAAATATTGTAGCATTGTCTGAGGTTCTAAGTTTATGTACAGAAAACACGTTATTATAGTACAATAAAAGATGGTGATGAGACATAAAGGGAGGTAAGTTTTCTGCTCTTTGCTTGAACTGGCAAAGTGACAACACCAGCAGGCTCTGATGAGCTGCATATGTGTAGTATAACCACTAGAACAGCCCCTAAAATAGCTGCAAAAAGAGATGCACTCAATAACACTGCAGACAGATCAAAACAGAAGCCTACAAAAAACTTTTAAAGTAACCCATAGGAAGGCAAGAAAAAGAAAAGAGATCAACAGAAATCAGAAAGAACCTATGGAAAACAAAAAATAAAGCAGCATCCCTTTTTTAAGACAACATTACCAATAATTACATTATATATAAATGACCTAAATATGCCAATTAAAATACAGAGATTGTCAGAGTAGATTATGAAGCGTGCAAGAGACTTACTTCAGATATCAAGATATAGGTGGACTGAAAGAAAAAGATGGGAAAAGTTATATTGTGCAAACATTAATAAAATCAAGAGCTCTTGTGTTAGTGCCAGTACATCAACAATACATAACAGCCCTAAATGAATAGGAACATCTGAGCTGCAAAGTATATGAAGAAAAAAGACTGAGAGAAGCTAAGGGAGAAACAGACACATCCACAAGTACAGTTGGAGACCTCAACACTGCTCTCCCAACAACAGCACAACCACCCAACAGTAAACAAGGACAGAGAATGTAACAACATCCTCAGCAACAGGCTCATGCCAACATCCACTGAACCCTTCACCCAACCCCAATAGACACACTTTCTTCTCAAGTGCTGGCAGAACATAACGCAAGATAGACCATCTCTTGGCCCATAAAACAAACCTCAAAAACTTAAAAATAATTGGAAGTGTACTGTAGTCTCCAGCACCATGGAATCCAATGAGAAATAAATAACAGAAAGACAACAGGAAAATCTCCAAACACTTAATCCAGGCATCAGAGTGGAAGTCCAAAGGGAAATAAAAATACATTGAACCAGATAAAAATGAAAGTGCAACATACTAAACTCTGTGGGACATGGCTAAAGCAGTGCTGAGAGGGAATTTTATAGCATTAAGTGTTTACATTAGAAAAGATGAAAAGTTTCAAGGCAATAATCAATCTTCCACCTTGAGAACCCAGAAAAAGGAGAGTGAATAAAGTGAAAGCAAGCAGAAGGAAGGACATAATAAAAATAAAAGCAGGAGTCAACAAAACCGAATGCAGAAAAACAACAGAAAAAATCAATGAAACGAAAAGCTAGTTCCTTGAAACGATCAATAAAATTGACAAACCTCTAAAGTGCTCAATGAAGACTTACCTCCTCCTCTTGCCCTCTCAGAGGTAAGCTGGTCCCTGGGCAGCTCTTCACAGTCTTCAGGACATCTCTGTGCCCATCATCTCACTGAAACATCAGGGCAACTCTGGACCATGGACAAAGCACCAATGTCCATCTTAGCAGTGAGGAAATCAAGGAGTGTGCTTTGCTCAAGGTCTCCCAGTGGCAAGGAGCAGTGCAGCTCAGAACAGGGCAAGCCCAGAACAGGGCTGGCTGGTCCTGTCCCCAGCCTTGCTCAGTAGACATGGCTGAGTCTGGAGCAGGGCTTCAGGGGGTTGTGTTTCCTCCATAGAGGAGCCTCTGCCTCTGTTAAGGTTGCTGCAGGATTAGCTGAGTGATTTAGTTTCTTCATCTGTAAAATGAAAATAATGGTCCCTGGATATTATGAGAGTCAATTGAGTTAACAATTTGTTATTGTTGTTGTTCAGTTGCTAAGTCGTGTCTGACTCTTTGTGACCCCATGGGTTGCAGCACATCAGGCTACCCTGTCCTTCACTATCTACTGGAATTTGCTCAAACTCACATCCATTGATTCAATGATGCCATCCAACCATCTCATTCTCTGTCGTCCCCTTCTCCTCCTGCCCTCAGTCTTTCCCAGCATCAGGGTCTTTTCCAATTAGTCGGCTCTTCGCAACAGGTGGCCAAAGTATTGGAGCTTCAGCTTCAGTCCTTTCAGTGAATATTCAAGGTTAATTTCCTTTAGGAGTGATATACCGTAAAGAAAGCTGAGCGCCAAAGAATTGATGCTTTTGAACTGTGGTGTTGGAGAAGACTCTTGAGAGTCCCTTGGACTGCAAGGAGATTCCAACCAGTCCATCCTAAAGGAGATCAGTCCTGGATGTTCATTGGAAGGACTGATGCTGAAGCTCAAACTCCAGTACTTTGGCCACCTCATGCAAAGAATTGACTCATTGGAAGAGACCCTGATCCTGGGAGGGACTGGGGGCAGGAGGAGAAGAGGATGACAGAGGATGAGATGGCTGGATGGCATCACTGACTCGATGGACAAGAGTTTGGGTGAACTCCAGGAGTTGGTGATGGACAGGGAGGCCTGGCGTGCTGTGGTTCATGGGGTCTCAAAGAGTCAGACACAACTGAGCGACTGAACTGAACTGAACTGACATAAAAGTGTACCGTGAGCTCTGTACACATGTTATGTTACCATTATAGTCATTCCCCCATTTATCCAAGGAGGACACACTTAAGACCCCCTGAAATGAATGTCTGAAACCCTGGACAGGATGGTATCCTATATATGTGTACTTTCTTTCTTCTTATATGAATGGGCGGGTTGTGTATACGGTGTGGATACCTGGCAAAGGGATGACTCACGACCCAGGCCAGATGGAGAGAGACAGCGTGAGATTTCATCACACTACTGAGAACAGCACACAATGTAAATTTTACAAATTGTTTGTTTCTCGAACTTCCCTATTTTAGCCTGCAGTTGACCACAGGTAATCGAAATAGAAAGTGAAATGCACGTAAGGGGAGAGTACTGTTCTCAGGAACGTCTGGTCCTGGGCCTTCTGGAGACTAAGCACCCTGGGGAAACTGAGGCAGAAAGCTGCCTGTGCACAATGAGGCCCTTCCAATTCTGCCTGGGTTTAGCCAGAAGGAGGCATTCTGACCCAACTCCAGGACAGTCCCACCCTCCACGAGCTTCACTTCCATTTCTTCCAGCTTTTGCACTTTCCTTTGATTAACAGTTTTAATAAAGAGGCATAATGTGAGCTTCACAGCAAATATCTGAAGAAGTGGGGGGAGAATGTGCAAACAGAATCTCCTGAAGGAACTTGCTAAGGTATCTTGTTCAGCTCCCAGCTGCCCCCAAGGCAGATCTAAAGCCCAGAGCCAAGGCCAGCTGAGACCCGTGAGCTTCCTCGATTCTGGGAGGGCATCATTGCTCTGGATCCCACTTACAGGCGGCCCTGTGGCCCTCCCCCAACCCACCCAGCTCCATCCCAAGACCATGAGCTGAGCAGCCGGAGGGGAGGGAAGCGGCCGAGAGGAAGTCTCTCTGTAGACACACTGGTTCGCTCAGCTGATGCTCGGAAACCTCTCAGGCCTCTGCTTTCCCAGGACCACCTGTGCTGCAGGGAACTGAGGACGAGCCAGCTTCAGGGACAGACTCAGCCCAGAGGCCAGAGGGCAGGACCCAAGGTGGAGGCCCACTCCGGTCCCCAGCCTCAGACGACCCCTGGCCCAGCCCTCCCATCCCCCAAGTCCTGCTGAGCCCTGATGGCACTCAGAGACTAAGCCCTGGTTCTGATCACCTGCCGAGCCCTGGCCCCAGACGTGAACACACATTCTAAGGCCTGGCCATCTGAGGAATGTGAAGAAGCTGCCCAGGGCAGTGGAAGGGGCCGTGGATGGCCAGACACAGTCCCCTACCTGTCAGCCACAGTGTGGGATGCTGCAGCCACGTGACAGGGCCCCAGAGCCGTCTGGAGGACATCGTGTCCATCATGGAGGCTCATGGCTCATCTGGCCGTAGCCCTCCCGGAACCTGGGATGAGGGGCTGCTCTCTCTGCCCTGCTCCCTACGGCCAAGCTGGTGTGAAAAGTTCAGGAAAAGCTCTTAAAGGAAAATGCCTTTATAATGTCAGGCCTGAAGTAGCACTCCCTTCCCCCCAGTTAATAAGCGGTTGTCCAGAAAGTCAGTTCTATTTTAGAAATAAATGTCTGTCAGCGCTCTTCACCTTGCAGCCCGACTCAAGGTCAGCCCTTTGCCTCTGCTCCCCAGTGAGGCGGCGCCTGGACACTGGGGTCGGGGATGGTAAAACCCCGGGGGTCCTGGTCAGGTCGGCAGGCTCGGCAGGCTCTGGGTCCGCCCAGGGCCTGAGAGGGAAGCAAGCGGCCGGTGGCCAGACCTGTGAGTCAAGTTCAGCCCCTTCTCTGGGCCCAGGACACATGCATCCACAGCTGCGGCTCAGGATACCACGCATAGTGATAGTAATGACCAC
Source organism: Aepyceros melampus (assembly GCA_006408695.1). Lineage (NCBI taxonomy): Eukaryota > Metazoa > Chordata > Mammalia > Artiodactyla > Bovidae > Aepyceros > Aepyceros melampus. Next base: position 239,851 of record SJXQ01006972.1, on the reverse strand, counting down.
ACAGGAGTCAGCCTAGTGCTGGGCTGTTCACTAAGCTTGTCGCCAGCTGGCTCTCTCAGCGCTGCTAGGAGGGAGGTCATGGCCAGAGGGACACAGCCACCAAAAACGGAGCACGCACAGTCAGCAGGCCCCCGGAGCCGGCTGGCCCTGGAGACAGGCGTGTAATTAGTCCTGAGCAGCAAGCTTGGGTTCACAGGGCCGGGGGCAGGTCTGCACCCAAAGCCCGGGTCTAACCATCATCCTGCTACAAGCCTCCAGAGAAACCTGATTAATGGGACAGCTTTATAACTTGCAGGGCCCAGTGGAAAATGAAAATACGCTTAAAAATGAAAATGTCAACACGGCCAAAGCAGAGCACTAAACCAAGCGCCTATAGAGGCCTGGTGGTCTAGTGGGGGTGATAAAAAATGATGCTTTATTTTGTCAAGTTGAAGATATCATGGGTTCTAAGACACCATGGTCTTTGTGTGACATTAAGAAAAAACACTGCCAGTTACAACACAGTGCCCCTCGACAGTCCTGCATGGCCACAGCCCAGTCATGCCAATCTACCCCAGTAATCACCATCATCTCTTCGGAGGGGTTTGGTGGTCTCTCCTGCCTTCAGCCACACTGCCTGGCCTGTGCAAGACGTACATCTTCGTACAAAACAGAGCAGTCTCCTCTCTCCGGGCCGTAAAGCGCACAAGTGTTGCTCTGTGTGAAAATATGGAACTGAGGTCATTTCTTCAAGGATGAACATTGGCTTTGCTAATATAAGAGGGAACCCTGCCACTCTGCTTCTGGTGTAAGTGATGACTCCCATTGCTTGCAGAACCAGAGTGTATATTTTTCTAAGTGATTTGAAATAACAATTAGACTCAACAAGCAATATACAAACAGTACACACACCTCAGCTAGAGGAAAAGCAATATGAATAGCTGTGTATCAGCCAGCTGCTGCTTTGTAACAAACCTCTCCAAAAATGAAGAATTGCTTAAACAATACCATTAAAGCAAGGCAGTTGCTTAAAACGAAAGAATTTCACAACAAGCTTGTGAGTCTGTAGATTGACATTCAGTTCTTCTGGCCCCAGGAGGTTCACCCATACATGTGAAGTGAACTTTGAATCAGGTGGGCAGCTCTATGGGCCTTGCTTGAGTCCTCTCCTGTGCTTAGGAGTAGGCTGGCTATGGGCTGGTCTGGAAGGATCATGGCTGGGACCACCTGCCCGCTATGTGGTCTCAGCCTCCACAGGCCAGCCAGAGTCATGCACAGGGCAGTCCTAGGAGGAGATCAGAGCTCACAGACCCTCAGGGCTTGTAACACACCCTGGGCTCTACCACACCCTTGGGATGAGCCGGAGAGCAGCCGTGCCCCTCTCTTCTTTACTTCATGTTCAGTGACGTCATGCTGGCAGCTTGAAATCAGCCATGGTAGGAGAATTTACACCAAGGAAGTTGGCAAATGTTGCATCCTGGGGCATGGGGTGTCTGAGGGGAATCTGTTATGCCAGCAACCCACTGGCCACATCCCATCGGCCAAAATGAGTCACGAGGTCAAGCCCGATCAAGGGATGGGAAACAAATGGGTGACTGGCTCTCCGCATTTCTCCTGGAATTTTCCCAACTACAGCACCGAAGGTCCCATGTCCCCAGAGTCCCATCCCCAGGCCAGTCACGAGGACTGGTCATCATAGGAGCAGACACACTCTTGGGGGAGAAGCAGCGAAGTCACGTTGCCAGGTGCAGGCAGGGGAGCTGGGCAGGAAGTCCTGGCATAGCTTCAAGCAATCCCAAGCTGTGGTGAAGTTCGGGTCTGCACGTGAGCAGCCGCGTCCTGGATACATCCCAGGTAACAGCAGCTGTGAGACCTCTGCACCCAAAAGGCGCGACCCCAATTCGGGGGAGTGGAAGTTTGGGGCTCACGCTCATGAGAGTCCTGAGTAGGAAGCTGGAGCTGGGTGCACGCCGGGAGGAGCAGCCGAGGACTCAGCGGGCAGGCAGGAGGGAGGAGGACGCCTCCAGCCGGGCTCTGAAGAGCCACGCGCTCACTCCCGACTCCCAGAACAAACAGCCCGTGCGGCCTCTTCTCTTTCTCCTGGTCAAGTGCGCGGCTCAGATGGCCCTTTTAAGTCCAGCAGGCTGGGGCTGTGCTCAACGTGGAGGGTCAGGGGAGCAGCGTGTGGGATCTCTCTGACTCAGGCACCCCTAGCGGGGACAGGGCCAGAGGTGACAGAGTGTCTGGGCTTCAAAGGCTGCTGCTGGCCGGGAGGAAAGAGCTCCGGGGTGGGAGCAGGCAAAGAGGTGGCCTCAGCGCTGACGAGGCAACACGGCAAGCAGACAGCGTAGCGGCGGGACGATGCGGCCGAAGGCCAAAGCAAGGTCCAGGCCGTGGGGACACTGGATGCACGCGGGGGACAATGTTGGAACGTAGACCTGGCTCAGGAGGTGCTGCTGGCTTCTAGTGGGTGCTGCTAAACACTTGACAGAGCACGGGGCAGCTCCCACAACGAAGGGGCACCTGGCACCAAACAGCAGCAGAGCAGATGAGGGCCCTGAGAGGGACAGCGCTCCCAGGGAAGGGCCGTGCCCATCAGGTGACCTGGTCTGAGCCCGCCTGGCCCTCCCCCCATCCCAGCTCCAGGAGGCGCAAAGCAGCCCCCGACCCAGGGACACTGCAGCCCGGCTCCCCGGCCCAAGAGAGCAGGGTTCCCGGAGCCCCAAGAGCTGGCCGAGCAGGCACCGCCTCTGCGGGAAGCTGTTTGCTATTCTATCCTGGCCCCCAGCACAGCTGGCTCCAGGCCCAGCACATGGGAGAGGGGCTAACCTAATTGCACTAATGGTTTGTAATCAGACGTAAATAGGGTGTTTGTACACACGAGCGCATGGAGCTGCAGGTGTGGAAGGCAAGTCCCTCGGGGCTCCCAAAGGCTCGTGTCGCCTGCCAGCTGAGAAGCCAGGGCCTCCCCAAGCGCCTCTGTCCTGCTAAGTGGCTTAAACCTCCTGGGCCCCTACACTGGCCAGAGAGGACAGGTGTCAGCAGACGGCGCAGCAGACTTCCAGATTCCCTGGTGCCCCCAACCCTGTCTGCCATGACTTGCAGGCCCTCAGGTGAGTGTCTCAGAGAGAGCGAAGCATGCTAGAGTCCGCAGACCTGGACTTGGCTGCCCTGAAGTCACCAGCGCCTGTGGACACAGCGAGAAACCGGGGGCAGCAGCGTCCCCAGGGTGCCCGAGGGTGCTCGGGGCTCTGAGTCATGTTGTTGTCGCTATAACCAACCCCCTTTGAGTGCTCACCATTCCCAGCACCACGCAATCTCGTCCACAAAGCTCATGTGGGCAGTGTCATACTATCATCCCCATTTACCGATGAGGGCACTGGGCTCAAAGAGTTTCCCATGACCACACAGCTCCTAAGAGGCGTAGGCTGCCGGCCGAGTCCGAGCCTGCACTCAGGGGAGCGTGATTCATCTTGCTGAGGCAGGCAGAGGTCAAGGGAAGCGTGACGAGGTAGTGTTGACTGCGTAGGGCTTTGCAGGATGCGTAGGAGTGGCCAGGTGAGGCTCCGGAGGATGTTGCCCTTGCAAAGAAACAGGAGTGGCCTGGTATCTCCTGGGACCATTGATAAATACCGGGTTCTGGATAGTAAGAGAGGAAGGGTGATGAAAAGGCAGGTGGGGGCCAGGTTGGCCAGGTTGGCCAACTTGACCCAATGTCAGGATCAAGTTACTATTACTATGATGGGAATTTGTGGCTTGGGTGAGAAGGAACATAGGCCAGGAGGGCTGCATGCAAGAGGCCACACATGTCCGAGCAGAGTGGAGAAAGGAGACAGAGGCAGGAAGGAGCCTCCTCGGGGACCTCGGGAGGGAGTGTGGCCTTTCCCACCCCTTGACTTCAGACTCGCAGTCCAACCAGAAGACAATGAATGCCAGTGGTTTAAGCCGCCTGGTGTGAGGCAGCTCTGGGAAGCCGACACGACAGACTCCCACGTGGGAATGCTCACCACCCCTAACCCCACACTCCTCCCCTCCCTGGGGCCACCCATGCCCGGCCGTCCCATCTCCCTCCCGGGTCCCACACACCCTTCGGCCAAACGCAACTGACCCCGCCTTTAGGGACTTGGAGCTACAGGGGGTGGTCCCCCCTGCCCACGTGAAGGGAAAGAGCTCCCCACTCATAGCTCCTGTGTCCCCACACCAGCTCTCTATGGAGCTCAACACCTACCGAGCCCATTAGCCAGATGGACACCGTGGCAGAAACCATCTGAACCCAGGTCTGGATTTCCAAGCAGCATTCCTTTCTCTGCTTAGCCATGCCATGTGCTGGGTGGTGGGGGGGACTGGACATTTGGGGTGCACCATTTGAGCAGAGAGAAGATGCCTCCCTACCAATGGCACTCCAAGGTATATTTTAGGGGTGGAGCAGCAGGCTGTTGGAGCACAGAGGAAGGGGGACTCTCTGCCACTCCCACCCACACGGGTGACCAAGTCACCGGCAGAGCCTGGGTTCTGAGTGGCACACACGTCTTGTATCCCAACTGCCGTGCTCTGCCTCCCTGCCCTTGCCAGGAACCAAATGAGGAGCTGCACTCTGCACAGATTCCCAAGCTCTGCCCTGAGTAGAGACCCTGCTCAAACTTCCCCCTCTCCCAGTCCCTGGCGCCCCCTTTGCCCTCTCTCAGAGGCTCCGAGGCTCCCTTCCCAGGCTGGGCTGCAGCTCCATGGTAACCACCATCCATCCTGGGACAGATAAGTAGCCCCACCCAGGATGCCTCAAACCCCACCGGGCACTGGGGACCGAGAGATGGGACCACACCCATTCTTGGTGACCACAGAGATACATTGTTAGAGAAACGGGGTGAGGAGCGTGTGCAGAGAAGAACGCAAGGATAGGAATCTGTCCATGATATGCACATATTTAAGAAATGATGGAAGTTCAGAGCGAACACTTGAGGAGGGAAAAGTCTGTACCCCGAGAAGGAAACAGACAGGATGGAGGAGCCGGGAGCCGGGGGAGGAAGCGAGAATCTCCTGAACGTGCCAACGTTCTGTGTAATTACACAAGACTGAATTTTCAAAAAACAATCTCTAAAAGCTAAAAGCAAAACAAAACCAATGAATTTTGCAGGGTATCGGATCGGTAGCATAACAACACAGAAAGAAATCATCTGAAGTGAGTTTAAACAGTCGTTTTACCATCTATTCCCAAGGGTTATACCATGAGGACAGAAAGAATTTCAAAAGGAAAAGTCTATAATGATTCTCAGTAATTGAATTGTTAATAATAATATTGGCAGTGATATTCTGAAACTACATTTGTATAAAGATGAAATGAATACATAATTATTTTAATGTCACTAGGAACCAAGTCTGTCAACGTGAGGAAAAGGAGAGACAAAGTCGGGAATTAAACAAAATTCTGTAAGCCTAAATTTGCCATTTTTTTTTTATCTTAAAGAAGAAAATTTCATAGCCAAATGAAAAGCTCAGAAACAAAGACCAAACCAGGGATCAAAGTGCCACAAAACAGCCTCTTGATGTCATCTCTCATTCAATGGACCTGGAACTCCTTGGAGAAGTGGTCGACCCCAGGGGCTGGGAGACCATAGGCAGGAGAGTGCGATGCGATCAGAGAAGCCCTGGGTCATGGGGAAGGACTCAGGGGTCAAGACGAAAAGGTCTTCACAAGCTGAAGATGAGACAGTTTAAGGATCGATGCAGATTATAGCAGCAACAGGTTAAAACACATCAGGTCCAAATCATGAGTTCAAAATGACTAGGGGGAACCTCACAGTTGCCAAGGATGCAAGAAACCCAGCTCATTGTTTTGAAAACTAGTAAGTAAAGGGAGACAACCAAGCTTGTCCCCTGACCGTCCATCCTCTCTAACTGCCCACCCCAGTAACCAACAGCTAGGGAGCAGACGCGCCTCCTCGGGGGCATGGGGGGTTGTATTCCAGCCAAGAGAGGCAGAGGAGTGATGGGTCTCTGTCACCACCGTTCTGAGATTCCCTGGTGAACTGATGGACGTAGGAGGCGGCTGTCACCAGCCAAGGCATCATGGAGACAGACACGCACCATGCAGCTTGGATGGACAGACACCCTACGCTGATGCCAGTTCACAAGAGACACAGGTCAGCTCAGAGGAACAGGAGCAGTGACACCAGGGTGTCCAGGCTGGGAGGCTCCGCAGAAGGGAGACCGAGGGTCCTCGGCAGATAAACTACAGAGAAAAAAGAGAAAGAGAGACAGGTGGGGCGGGACATCTATAAGCAGTCTGAGCAATCTCTCCACCACATATGTGGATCTTCCTTTGAAAATAATTTTAATGAAAACCATGTAACAAAACGTGTATGATTTAATCAGAGGAAACTGAGTTCTGAGTGGACATTAGATAAAATTGAGGAAATATCCGACTTTCCTTTGGGGGGAGAATGGTGTTTTGGTTGGGCTTTTCTAAGAGCCTTCATCTTTCAGACACACTCTGAAATGTTTATGGATAAAAATGAGTAGCTTTCTGGATGGTGACATGGAAATGTTCGTAATTTATGACTCTAAGCGAATGTGGCTACAGATCAATGCGTCGAATGTGATCCAGTTTGTTTCCTAAAGAAAAGAGCAGAGTTGGATGTCCATGTGGCATGGTGGGTGCTTCTTTGGAGAGAAAGATCTGGAAGGACTGCACAGGATGCTGGCCTCCTCTGAGAAGCAGGTAAGCACCAGGAGTCGAAGGAGGAGGGGGCTAGGCTTTCACCCTTGACTTTCAGCAGCATTGTGTGTGTGTGCAGAGCAACCGAGTCATTACCTGGCCACTTCCATGAGTTAACGGGTGTGGGTACCAATCTGGCCGTCAGCACCGCAGAAAAGACCACATCCAACGTGTCACCTGCAACCTAGTTCTGCCAAACCCAGACCCAGATCGGACCGGCTCCAGAGCCAGCCACCTTCCCAGAGCCACAACCAAGGAATACGACCCGCAAAACCCAGAAGGCAGACAAGCCGCAGAAAGACAGACACGTTTCTTCAGCAGCTTCATGGTAGGAGAGGCAAAAGAGAGAGGAAAGGAAATCTATAGACTCAAAAATAACTTACTGCCAGAAATTTTGATGCTTAAACCTTATTTGGATCTGGAATCCAATACGCTGTTTTAAAAAATGTGAGACAATGAGGAAATGCGAACACTTGGATATTTGATACTAAGAAATCGCTGCTATTTTAGGGGTGATAGTGACATCATGACTGTTTTTTAAAAGAATCTTAGGTTTTACAGGCACATATTGAGAGAGGTGGAGATAAAATGAGAGGAAGCCTGGGGTTTGCCTCAAAGCAGTTGAACAGTGAGTGGGTGGCAGGGCCAGCCCAGGGGACTCAGGATGGGCCCCCGGGGTGACAGTCAGGGTGGAGTTCATTACCTTAGTCTGGGCAGGGGACTTTTCCATCATGACCAGTTTTGTAACACGATTTATAACAATTAAAAAGAGGAGAGGCTTTGAAGAGCGACGTGGTGTGAAATGCATCCAACACCTTCCCGGAGTCCCAGTCCTCCCATGCTTGGTCCATGAAGAGCAGATTGTGAGCAAGACTTCCCTGTTCTTCCCAGGCAGAGGCTGCAGCCCTGTCCCCACCCCCAACTCCAACCTTTCACACCAGGCAAAAAGTACAGCTGGATAGGGTTGAAGTGACTCTGCTGGACTTCTGGCCCCATGGTCCACCCAGAGCAGGAATCACCTCTCAAGTCCACCCGGCAGGTGGCCCTCTGGCTTCTATGGAGGAGAAAGAGGTCCCAGAGGAGACACCCCAGCTGCTGGGAGCTCGCCTCCGTGAGAGAGCTCCTCGGTCTCTGAGCCCAGCCCCTCTGTGGGTCCCCCGTGGGCCCCTGCCCCTCATCACCCCACGTCGCACTGTCCACCTGTCCTCCTGCTGGCCTGAGAGGCATCTGGGAGCTGGGCGGTGCCTAGTGTACCACCAGGAAGTCATCTCTGGTTGTACTGGTGACTGCTGGTGCCAGGAGCAGGCAGAGGGTCTTCCAGGTGTGGTGGCCTGGCCACTGTCCTTGGTGCTGACCCCTTCCGCCCCCAGAACATGATGCCCTGGCCCTGTAGAGGCCCAGCTTCCTTCCCGGGGTTCCTACCCTGCATTGCATGGAGCCCACATGGTCAGGTTGTGCAGGCTGTTGCCTGTAGGGCCCACTGCCCCAGAGGTAGAGCAGCACCCCTCCACCCTCTCAACAGCTCTCAGTCTCCAGCTAAATCTCTCTCCATCACTCTCATCTTTGTGCTAAATCTCGCACCTTCCGGACCATCCTCACAGGAATTTTTCAATCTGGGGTCCGCTCCTGCAAGTCCCCTCCAGCCTTCTTGAGTCACCCTCACTCCACTTCCAGTCCAGACCCTCCAGCTCAGATAATGGCCCAGCCGGTGGAGAACCACACAGAGGACCACTTCATGAGCTTCCACACTGAAAGCAATCTCCGGAATGAGAGCAAGTTGGGCTCACAGGGGATTTCACTTTTAATTTACTCTACTCCAAGGAGAGGAGTGAAGGATGGCCCTCCAGTCCCTGAGTGCTGGGCACCCAGCCTCTATTAACCCTGCAGAAGTCACACGAAGGCCCATCCCCTGGGGTCACAGGCCCCACTTTACAGATGAGAAAGGTGAGGCTCAGGGAGACGCAGCAGCTCGCCAGGTGGGAGACGAGTAAGAAAGTGCTCATCGAGTGTGTGTGGAGGCGTGTTCTGCAGGCTGGCCCAGCGGGCATCCTGCACCCCCTCCATCCAAAGCAACACCGTCCACAGCACTTCCTTGAAACGCCCGACTGGCACCCCGGCTTCCTTCTTTGTGCACTCACACTGGGGCCCTCTGAATCTTGGAGACCATCAGAGCCTACCCGGTTATCACACACATGGGGAAACTGAGTCTGGAGAAAAGTGAAGGCCTGGTGCAGGCTCGCTGCTCTGGGTTCCCATCCTCAAGGGACCTTGGGCCTCACTTGGGATACCCCCACCTCTTGCCTGGGTTTCAATTTCCCCATCTGTAAAATGGGTCTATTAGGCCCACCACACAGAGCAGGGGAGAGGCTAATGTAGACCGTGCATGTATGGGGCCCGGATCAAAGCTGGGCACACAGTGGCCATCAGTAAACAAGGTCCCTCCGTCCCCCCTCCCAGGTCGGACCTGCCTCCTTGGCTCCAAGGATGAAGCCTAGAAAGACGGGGGAGGCCTCTCAGGAGAAAAGTCCCGCCGTGCAGGGCTTTCGGCCTGAAAGCCTGTCATGTTCTCTTGCGGAGGACAAGATCTGCTGGCTTATTAAGCACAGAGACCCACAGACTGTAGCTGGGAGATAAGAAAATCTTCCATCAGGACAACTGTGGGATGGAGTTTTCATCCTTTTTTCTTTTCTTTTTTTTTTCTGACTTTTTCTTCTTCCCTCAACTTGGGTATTTTCAAGCTTAGAAGTGACTGCTCTAATCAAACCAAGAGACCAGCAGCAGGAGGGGATTTGCTCATGGAAAATGGAAAGTTAAAAAAAAAAAAGGAGGCAGGGAAGGCGGACAGGATGCTTGTTCTAGAATCAGCATCTCATGTCCCATCTCTGGTTGGATAGAGACGATGCAGTCCCAGCCCCCACGTAGTCAGAAATTTAGAGTGGTGACGTGGCCCTGCCTCCAGACGCCTGTAATCTGACAGGGAGACAGGGCCACGCCTTCAGGACAGCCCCAACCTGATGGCAGAAACAAGACACGCTCCGCAGATTCCAGTCTGAGAAAGGCATCACGGCCGGGCCCTGGGGTGCCATGGAAGCTCCAACATGCCCCTGCAGACCTCGGGCACTCCCGGCCGTGTGGATGAGCTGCCCGGGGAAAGGAAGTCTGGCTGGGTGTCAGGGCCTGCTCCCACCAGCCCTCCGAGCGGTATCCTCGAGGGCAGGCTAGCTCCCTCATCCATGCTCCTCCTGGCCCTCACCCAAGGGTGCTCACGGAGCATGCCCACAGCCTGAGTCACCTTCTGCAGTGGGAATGCAGGCAAGGATGGGGGCAGGGCCTGGATGGCCCCCATGTGGCTCCAGCCCCACAGCAGTCCTCTCTGCCTCCAGCCCAGGAGCCACAGGGAAGGCCCGACCAGAACCCCTGCCAGAGCATCACCCTGTCTCCTGGGGTTATAGCCCCCGCTTACACAGGGGAACGGCAAGCTTTGGCCACCTCAGGTGGAGGCCCAGACTGTGTCTCCCAGGGAAACGGCCTGCTTGCTTTTAACCTCAATTCCCTGTGCAGACTCCTATGCACACAAGCGCACTCCTGGAAACATTTTCAAATGTGCCCAGTGATCTTCGAGCGGCAGTTCCCCCAAATCTTACCAGGATCTCGCATCTCAGAGTCTCCCCACATGCTGCTCCCCAGCCCAGAATGCTTTTCCCTGCTCTCCTCATAGGGTTGCTGGCCCTTTATCCACTTTGAAGTCACTGCATGTCCTTGTCTCCTCTCCCAGGCAGCCCTCCCGGATAACTCCCTCTAGTGCTCTGTCTCAGACCCTGCTGCTCTCCCTCGACCCTTGAACACTCAGAATCACACCTTGGGTCTGTATGTTTTTTACCACCAACCAGACCAAACAGCAGCTGAAGGAGCACAGGGGTTGTCTCTGATTGCACAGGTTCTAGCCTGCACAATGATACTCATAAACGTGGTCGAATGAATGAACGAGAATGCCTCCGACCTCTCTCTGCCCCAGCCCTCTCCCTAACCACGCTCCCCAGCATGAGCCCACCAGATGTCTGCTTGCTGACACCCCGCCGCTCCCATGTTGGGGTGGCTTCTTATGTGACAGTGGACACATCAAGGAACACTTGCCACCCCTGCACAGCCCTCAGCCAAATCCCCAGATTTGATGTCCTAACCGTGACACCTTCTTTAAACAGCAGCATTTTCCTCCTAAATCCTCTCTCCAGGAGGCTGCCCTCTCCCCACCTCTTCATAAGCCCCCTGAGAGGCAGAAGGTCAAGGTGCTGTCAGCTACAAGTGGCACGAACCCAGCTCAATCCCACTTAAGAAAAGGGTGGGTATCAGACGGGCTTCCATCTGAATGCAGAGAACACTCCAGGGCCCTCAGAGGGGCCGTAACGCCAGGGTGTGAATACATGGGATAAAAGAGCCGAGACACCAGCCAGGGACCTGGTGTCTGCCCAGAGATCAGCAACCACAAGAAAGGGCCACCACACTGAGCAAGGGGAATGAGAGGGGCTGGAGCTTCCAGAGCCAGGGTGCAGGTCACACCCTTGGGGGGATGCCTGTGAGAACCGGGCCTCGTGGGGTGGGTGGGCGGCAGGCACTGGAGTCGGAGGAGCCCCCAGCGGTGCCAGCAGAGGAACAGTGAAGAGAAACAGTCCAGCATCTTCCCCCTTACCAGCCAGTCTCCCTGCTGGCCCCCAGGCCGAGCCCCCAGCACTCTCAAAATGCCAGAAATGTTCATTGCAACCAGTCGTGGGCAGGGCAGATTCCCCAAGGCAAAGGGGGGATGTGAGATCCAGCAGCTCCTGAGCCCCTAGAGTCTCCACATCCTCAGGATAAAGCTCAAACCCCGATCACACCCCCAGGGTCCTGAGCCCTCCACTCGCAAGCTCAGAGTTCCAGCCATGATGGGCAACTTGCAGCTCATCTCCCTCTGCCCCAGGGCCTTTGCCCTGGCTGCTCCAGGCTCCTGAGCCATCCCCCTGATCCATGTGTCGCCTGAGGGCTCCTCCTCTCAGGGGCCACTGTCCCGAGGTCATCCCTGAGCTCCAGACGGAAAGGCCGCCCTTCCCGACCCCGCACCCTGCGCTCCCCGGGAGCTCTCAGCAGCAACCTGGCTCTATGTGTGTATGTGGACAAGGGTCTCCCCTTGACGGCCATGAGCCTTGCCAGGCCAGGAGTGTCACTGTTCACAAACCCCCGAAGGGCTGGTGCCAGAAGAGAGGCAAGGCCTGCTGGGGTTGCCCTTGGTTTGGTCTTAGGAAAAATCCTCACAACAGAAAGAAAGCAGAGAGGAAGGGAGAGCATGCCCAGCACCCGTCACAGCCTACCTCATCCATCCTGCCATGTGTGGGGACCAGCAGGCATGACTATCTGTAGCCCTTTGTTCAGTAATCAGGCTAGACGGTCCCTGTATTGAGCGGTGAGGTCCCCATCGTGGGACAGGCAGTGAGCTCCCCATCGTGGGAGGCATCCAAGCTGTGGCCTCAGCCATAACTGGCATGAATGTCCTGGAATATCCTCTAAGACTCTCTGGCTCTCGAAGGACCTCTGAGGTCCCGATGGCACAGCTCAATCACCAGGGACAGGAGGGAGCACAGGAAGAGCAGGTACAGCTGCTTGGCCAGCTCCAGGGGGCCAAGGGCAGAGTCCTCGGGGACATAGGGTCTGGGACAGGCCACGCGGAACCTCAGGTGTGCGGCACAGACCTGCCAGGAGCCCCAGCAGATGGAGAGGATGGCTGCAGCCACACCTCCCTGTTCACCCCGGCCTGCCTCCCGCTTCCCCTGGAAGCAGGGCAGCCCCAGAAATGCCCCGTGGTGGCCACCGGCGGGCAGGGCTTGACAGCAGCAGGCTGAGACTGTGCGGGGCTGCAGGGAGGTAGCTGGGTCTCCACTGCCACCCAGAGGCTGGCCATGAGCCAGGCTGCCCGGCATAGGGACAGCCCCAGATCCTGTCCAACCGACCCGGCCCAGGCCCACAGCTGGGAGACAGGTGCACGGAGAGCCTCAGCAGTTACCTTCGCAGGCTTGGGGGCTTCAGGTCAGAGCATGAGGCAGGGGACAGGTACGGAGTCACCCCAGGGCCCGGAGCACCAGCGAAGGGCGGCTACAGCCTCAGGATGCTCTGCCCACTCACCCCAAGCAACCCAGCAGCTTCTCTACCACATGGGGAGATAGCTGGGATGAGGGGGTCCCCACGGGTGAGTCATCCTCCCCCGGGGCCCCAGTAGACTCGCTTGGGCAGGGCCCTGAGCCTGAGACCCTCTCTACACTGCCAAAGCCCCACGTTCCCTCCATTCGCCTCCAGTCTGTCATTCACTTCTGCCGGCAACCTGGGCTCTGTGGACAGCTCATCACAGACCCAGTGCTCCGGCTACAGCAGCTCCCACCCCAACTCCAACCTGCTCCGGGGCCAGGCCCTGCCTGCTTGTCCCAGTTCCCAGTTTTAAAAAAAAAAAGTCATAAAAGCAAAGGCATAAGCCTGTCCTCCAGGCAAGGGCTGGTGGGGCTGGTCTTCTGAGGACAGGTGGGCGGGAAGGAAAGGACGTGGCCCCTCTGCAACTCTTGGCCCCTGAGAACACTGGACTGCGACCTCTCCAGGCCTCCATGCCCACAGACCTCTAAACTTACACGTCCTAGCTCTGCCTGCCACTCAGGACCTCAACTCACCCACACACCAGTTGGGGGGTGAGCCCCCAGTGCCCGGGGTGGTGAGCCTCCCTGCCCTGCTGCTGCTGCTGCTAAGTCGCACAGAGTTGTGTTCTGTGCGACCCCATAGACTGCTCCCACCCCAACTCCAACCTGCTCCGGGGCCAGGCCCTGCCTGCTTGTCCCAGTTCCCAGTTTTAAAAAAAAAAAGTCATAAAAGCAAAGGCATAAGCCTGTCCTCCAGGCAAGGGCTGGTGGGGCTGGTCTTCTGAGGACAGGTGGGCGGGAAGGAAAGGACGTGGCCCCTCTGCAACTCTTGGCCCCTGAGAACACTGGACTGCGACCTCTCCAGGCCTCCATGCCCACAGACCTCTAAACTTACACGTCCTAGCTCTGCCTGCCACTCAGGACCTCAACTCACCCACACACCAGTTGGGGGGTGAGCCCCCAGTGCCCGGGGTGGTGAGCCTCCCTGCCCTGCTGCTGCTGCTGCTAAGTCGCACAGAGTTGTGTTCTGTGCGACCCCATAGACAGCAGCCCACCAGGCTCCCCAGTCCCTGGGATTCTCCAGGCAAGAACACTGGAGTGGGTTGCCATTTTCTTCTCCAATTCGTGAAAGTGAAAAGTGAAAGTGAAGTCGCTCAGTCGTGTCTGACTCTTAGCGACCCCATGGACTGCAGCCCACCAGGCTCCTCCATCCATGGGATTCTCCAGGCAAGAGTACTGGAGTGGGGTGCCATTGCCTTCTCCGACCAGCACTAGTTTATAGATGAGGACATGTGGAGGCTCACGGAGGAAAGTGACTTCTCGGTGGCCGAGTCAGAGTCCCCGAGAGCAGCGGCCAGCACGGGGGTGGGGAGGGGAGAGATCCCTGGGACCCTGCCCCCCCACCGCAGGCTCAGCCACGGGACCATGGTGCTTGGCAGCGACAGCCACTGCCCATCAGAGGAAACTCCTGCCCAGCTGGGGCTTCGCCCGGCCTCTACCATCTCCAGGCCAGCCTCAGGGCTTCAGAATACTCTCCGCTCTGGTAACACTGACCCTGGCTTCCCGGATCGCCAGCCAGGACCAGCCCCCAGGAATCCTCACACCCCACCATGGGCCTCAGCTGTGCCCCAGCCCCTCGGAGCCTGGCCCTTACTGCGTAGCAACAAGAGCTTCCACTCCCGGGAGTCATTGGGGCCGCCCCCCGCACGCCTCCGGAGGGCTGCTCCAGGTTGCTGCTATACCCACATTGCACGTCTGGAGCACCAAGGATGCCTACAATGTGACATACGACGTGATCCCTCCTCCTTCCCGTCTTAGACTCACAAACACAGGGGCTGAGAGGAGTCTAAGAAACATCATTAAAGCAAGCCCTCCCATACACATTTGTCAGATGGGAAGTTACACTCAGAGCTGGACGTGGTAGCCCTTCACCTGGTCCCCAACTTTTCCCATCAGGCACATTGGTCTCCGGCCTGTGATGGTCCACTCTGTGCTCTGGGCCCCAGGGAGGCCTAGGAACCGGGTTCAAGACCCAGAAAGAGGACCAGGACCATAGGATGCAGCATCCACAGATGGAAAGGAAGGGGCAACAGTCTCATCGTGTTCAAGATCGTGGCTGGCACTGCACTGACCCTCAGCGGACACTCCTTCCATCCCCACCATGCTGCCTTGGGAGGGGTCGCATTCTCCCTGAAGGATACAGGAGGGGACTGAGGCTCGGGGTCACCAGGACACCGAGTACATGTGCAGAGCCAAGCGGCCAGCGCTCAGTCACGGCGTCAATGCTGTGATCATCAGGCAGGAAATGTCAGCTTTCTTCCTTTTCCCAACTTGTCCTATTGACACTCCGCAACTCGGGCAGCATCCTGTGGTTGATGAGATGACTGCAGGCCGGTAGAAGGACAGGCAAAGGTCCAGAGGGGGCAATGTGTCCCACAGTGCCCCCAGGTGAGGGGTGACACTTCAGTTCTCCAAAAATAAGAAAAATTGCAATATTATGTGAGCCACCACTGACCACCCCTGCCAGATGGTGGCTGTCTGGGGCCCTGGAGGGGGCAGTATCCTCAGCCAGGGAGGTTATGCAGACAGACGGCCTCCCGTAGCACATAAATGACAAGCTCAACACCGGGCCGGGCACTGGTCCAAATCCGGCTGGGGAGCTGGCATCGGTGGGCCCCACTCCAGAAGGCGTGGGACTGCACTACCGGCCCAGCTAAGCCGCGCCCCGGGAGGGCCCTGAGCCTGAGCCTTGGAGAAAGGAGAAAGCAGCAGGCCTCACCCCAGGAAGGAGGGCGCGAGAGGAGGAGCAAAGGGCAGAGTGAGCAGGACACTCCCAGAACTTACCAAAGCAAGGAGACTTATGAGCCAATGACTTCAGCCCCTTCATTTTGATCAGAGAGAGCAAGCAACTTGCCCAAGGTCACAGAGTGATAGGGTGCAAATTTAGCCCAGTGTTTTCTGCTGTGCACTTAACCTATCAAATATTCAATTGCTAATAACAGAGGGAACGTAAAGTGTGAGCACTAGAAAGGTCACAGACCTCATCCATCCACCCACCCATCTATCCATCCTTCCACATACCCTTCCCTGCATTCACCCACTCCCATCCACCCACACATCATCCACATCCATCTACCCATACATCCCCCACCGAGTCTCCATCCCTCATCCAAAACCCGTGAATCCATCCATCTACCACCTGTCCACTAGCTCACCCACCCACCCATCCATCGTCCCACAGATATATCCATCGCTCCCTCCTCCAACCAGCTCATCCATCCGTCTATCCTCCTATCACATGTGCTTCCAACTGCCTACCCGCCCACCCACCTGTCCACCCACCCATACATTTATCCATCCACTTACCTTCCTACTCATTCATTCACATCCTACCTACCCATGTCCATTTATCCACTATCCATCCATCCATCCATCCATACTCCCAACCATCTACCCATCTATCCACCACACATTTCCTCATCCGTCCATGTATCCTCCTGCCCTCCTCCCAACCACGTATTCAGCCACATATCCATCTATACATTGCCATCCATCCACCCACCACCCGACTCTCCCAGATCCATCCATCCAAGGTCATTTGTGAGCACAAACCTGCTTGTTCCTGGTGTGCTGGGAAGGATCACAGAACCTGACCTGTCTGCTGCTTACAGTCTGCTGCTGACTCAACTAGAGTCACACGCAGCTGGAACAGGAAAAGACCTCAAAACACAGCAAGTTCAATTCACCCACTATGCCCAGGAAGAAGCAAAGTTGGGCAGGTGGAGACAAGAGGGAACAGAATCACTGTTAAAAGTGGTGAAGCCCTCACCAGCCATCACTGCCCCCATGGAGCTCCTCATCACATCCCTGACCCAGGGCCCTCAGCAGCACTTTCTGAATTCCACACCACCCTCTTACCCACCGGGGCAGGGACCCGGGACTTTTTCTTCCTCCCCTACCTGCCCTGCTTGCAGGCAGGGGCGACGAGCACATGCTCTGGGTCCAGGAGCCAAGGAGCTGCCGTCAGGCTGTGCTGTCAGCCGGCCTTGCTCCAGGCCCACATCCCAGAGCGTGGAAACGACTGCTCGCCTCTGCCATGACTCAGTATGTCAACGCCTGATGAGTCACGGCTGCTGGCAAGTAGGGGGCACGCTCCAGCCTCCCCCACACCGAGGACTCAGCCCGCCCCGGCCACAGCCTGAGTGAGCACCTCCCGGCCGGGAAACGAGGCCCGGAGGAGGACACGTCCTGCCGGTGGGTGGGATTCAATGTCAAGCACTCTGGAGCCAAGCCCGACCCACAAGACGCTCGTCCCCCAGGGCGCTTTGACAAATGAGGCCCAGGAGGTGGACTGACTGCCCCAAAGCCACACAGCTCACAAGGGGCCCATCGCAGAGCAGAGCCCTCCAGGCCGCCCTGGGAGCTTGTCCACGGCCCCTCTTGTCTTCACCATCACTGGGGCATGACTCCAGACGGGATCCCTGCGCCAAGCAAGGGCTTTCCCCCACCATGCCCCCTTCTTGACACCCCACCCCACATTCACCTCATCCAGAGACAAGCGACTGTGACCCCAGAAGGCTCAGGGCCGGACACACCCCACAGGCAGCACTGTGGCTCAGACGGAGGAAACAGGGCCAACGCTCAGTGCCCAGGAGACGAGAGGTGCCGGTGCGGACCCCTTCAGCCCAGCTCACGGTCGCAAGAAGGAGTGGTGCCTTCTCCCTTCCCCGGCCCTTCGTCCATCTTGGCTGGAGGCATCGGGGGCAAGCTTCCTCTGCCCACCTACCCTGGATCCCTAGATCTGTCGTATTATCTGATCTGCAATATCAGTGTTTTAATACTTAAGGAGGATTTGAATTAGCGTAACTGGCCCAAAGTGGAAATAAATTAATGTGAGTGCCTAAGAAGTTTCTCCAGACAATTAGAACCTGGAGTAAATTAAATTAATATCTAATCTTTCCTCTTCTCACTTTGGAGCCGGATTTCCAGATGGTGCCAGGGGGATGGGTGGGTAATGGAGTTCAAACGGACGTGGGCGGCGCTGCGGTCTGGGTGCAGAGGTGCACTCAGCTGCAAAAACGGCTCTCTATGCCACCCTGTCCTCAGCCTCTCAGAGCCCAGTCTCCCAGGACCCCAGAGGACACGGGAAACAGAGGCAGTGGGCGGCTCAGCGTGGCGGGGAAAGGCTGCCAAGTGGCTGGTGCTGTTGTCCAAGTGATGCGGACACCAAATGGATGGCCACGCAGCCCCGCTGCGAGCCCTCGTCCCCTCGGGGGTGGGGCCGGGGGCCGGGCAAGCAGCTGCCGTGGACCCTGAGGGCGGGTTCCCTGCAGCAGCCCCCACCCCAATACTCACGTCCACCTCTGATTAGGTCTCCTCCATAATCCCTAATCGAAGATGGCCGTGCCCATCTCACACCTGGAGAAAACTGAGGGCCACCCCAAGGCCACCGAGGCGTAAGTGGCAGGCAGGGGCCCCACCCAGGGGCTCAGCCAGAAGGAGGCAGAGCACCCTGCCTCTGGGGGGATGAGCCCCTTGCAGCCCCTGCAGGGATGTTCCCAGGGCCCTCAGATGCCGGATGGAGGGCTGGAACCCCACTCAGTCCCCACCCCCTTGCTGATGTGGGCAGCAAGGACCCACATCAGCATGGATAAGGCACTTTGAACCCAGAATGTTCTCAGTAGCTGTCAAGTCCCTTCCATTGTCTCCAGTGCCCAGCTCCCAGGGGCCCTGTTTTTGTGTTCAGTCACTTAAAATCACTGCTAAATGCCCACCACGTGCCAGCCTACCCTGGGGATAAGGAGATGGCAAGACCTCTCCCTGGCCTCAGTGAGCTGCTGGGTGTGGGATGGAAGGCGCTGGCATTCATCAGGGAAAGTGCCACGTGGGGAACACCCACAGAAGTGAGTGTGAGGAATCGTGAGGATCCCTGGCAGACACCCGGGAGGAGGCGATTCCTGAACTGGGTTTTGACGTCAGAGAAAATGAGATAAGATGCCAGCAAACAAGGTGGGCAGGGGTTAGGGTGGGTGAAGGGCGTTCAGCACAGGTCACCGTGAGAGGACACGCAGTGGGTCCTCCACACAGCTGGTTGGAAGGCATGAACAAAGCAAACTCAGGGTCATGTGTAACTTTAACAGCTCAGAACACATCGAATCATCTTCGCAGAAATCGTCTCCATCCTCTGCACAGCATCAGCATCCAGAGGCGGGAGGCACAGCTCAGCAGTCAGGTGTCTCACTCCCAGTCATCAGCCACGTGACAGGGCCAGGCTTAAAGCCTCGCCACCCCTCCCACAGCTGCCTGGTGCTTAATATGCTTGCAAGAGACAGAGCCCAACTCCAAAAGGACCCATCAAAAAATCTGGTTAAAAAAAAAAATGGGCCTAAAGACCTGAACAGGCACCTCAGCAAAGAAGACATAGAGATGGCAGATAAGCACATGAAGAGATGCTCCTCATTCCGTGTCATCAGGGAAATGCAAATTCTAACAGCACTGAGACACCACGACGCCCCAATGAGGAGGGTCCAGGCCCGGAGCCCCGACAACAGCAAATGCAGGCGAGGGCGTGGAGCCGCAGGGACCCTCCTCGACGGCTGCTGGGATCCGAGCAGTGCGGCCACCGTGGAAGCCAAGCGGCTTCTTACGAAACCAGCGGATCCAACAGTGTGCTCCTCGGTACTTGCCCAAAGGAGCTGAAAACGTCTGTCCACACAAAAGCCGATACATGGGTGTTTGTAGCAGCTTTATTCATAATTGCCAAAAGTTGGAAGCAACCAACATGTTCTCTAATAGGTGAGTACATAAAGAACCATGAATATCTTTCCAGACAATAGAATGCTATTCAGCATTAAAAAGAAATGATCCATAAAGCCGCGAAGACACAGAGGACATTTAAACTCATATTACGAAGTGAAAGAATCCAATCTGAAAAGGCTATGTACTATCTGATTCCAACTCTATGACATTCTGGAAAAGTCAAAACCATGGAGACAGTACAAAGATCAGTGGTTGCCAGGGGTCAGAGGAGAGAAATGAATTGGCAGAAAGGAGAGGAATTTCAGGGCAGTGGGATTAATCAGGATGATATTATAATGGCAGATGCATGTCATTATATATTTTTCCAACCCTTAGGAAGCACAACACCAAGAGTGAACCGCAAAGTAAACCATGGGCCTTGGGTGACAACGCCGTGTCATGTAAGTTTATGGTTAGAACAGCTGCCTCACTGGGGGAGTGCTGACATGGGGGAGGTTATGGGAGTCGGGGCTGTGTGGGTCATCTCTCCGCCTTCCCCTGAGTTTTGCTGTGAACCTGAAACTGCTCCAAAAGTCCAAGCCTGGTTCTGGTTTTTTCTTTTGTTTTGCTGCTCTGGGTCTTCGCTGACCCCAGGGCTTTCTCCAGCTACAGTGAGCAGGGGTTCCTCTCTAGCTGAGGTGCTCGGGCTTCTCACTGCAGAGGCTTCTCACGTTGCAGAGCACAGACTGTAGGTGTGCAGGCTTCTTCAGTAACCATGGCTCGTGGGCTTAGTTGCCCTGCGGCACATGGGATCTTCCTGAACCATGAATCAAACTCATGTCCCCTGCACTGGCAGGCGGATTCTTGACTACTGGAGCACCAGCGGTTGTTGCTCAGTTGCACAGTCGTGTCCCACTCTTTGCAATACCATGGACTGCAGCACACCAGGCTTCCCTGTCCTCCACTCTTTCCCAGAAGGTGCTCAAACTCACGTCCATCGAGTTGATGATGCCATCCAACCATCCTCTGTTGCCCCCTTCTCCTCCTGCCTTCAGTCTTTCCCAAAAGTGCCCAGTGTGCTACTAGAGAAGAGCGAGCACCAGGAAAGCCCTCAAGTCTGTTTTTTTTTTTTTTTAGATAAATACCCCGGGTTGCCAACCTGGGTGTGGGATGTAGGCATGGCTGGATCTCAGGAGTTGGCTCCTTGCTGCCTCTTTGTGCCCTCAGAGGCTGGTGGGGTGGACAGGGCCTCTCTTCGTTTGATCATCCAGGACTCAGGCTTACGGTGTATCACCAGCTGGAGTCCCTTCTCTAGGGCTAGGAAGATGGGGCAGGAGGTGGGTGTAGCAGTGCTGGGAGACCCAGGGCTGCTCAGAGAGGACACCGCGTGGGAGAAGAGCAGCTCTCGCCTCACAGAGCAAGGGGTCTTCCCAAGCCCTCATCACTCTCGAGTTGGCCAAGACCTGGCTCAGCAGGAGCCGCCCACCCCGTCTGCCTGGGACTCCACTATAACTAGAACACCTTTGGGGGCTCTCCCATCAATGTTTATTTCCAAACATCTGAAGATTTTCTTGTAATTCAGGGCCTGGTCATAACACAAAGAAGGTAAGTATTAAGGAATATTCAATCCATCAAGGGATGAATGAGCAACAAAATTTTTTAAAGTTATTAATCATTCATGCAAAGGATTGACTCCAAAAGAGGAAGGTGGAGAGTCTACTCCTCATCATGACGGATTGTTGAAATCCACAAGCTCCTCCTAGCTGCCCACAGCCCCGTCTCTGACCTGCAGGCCGAGCTGGCTCACCAGACATGCGGGGCCTGAGACAACACAGCAAAGGGCGGGGAGTTCTCTTTCATCTCAGCCTCCCTGACCCTCAGCCTCTACAGCAGCTTTTAGATCTCAGTGAAGACTGGGTGCCTTTAACCAGTCTGATTAAAATTTAACTGCCCCTCCGAGAGGCAGGCCTGAGACCTCCAGCTCCATAAAGCAAACCATCCTTGGCAGCCCGTCAGATGCAGAGTGTGACTGCGGCATCCCTGAGCAGGGAAATCCCTGCGACCTGCCAATCCAGCCCACAGATCTGGACACCAGGCCCAGAGAGGAGCAGATCCTGCCCAAGTCACACAGCAGATGGCACGACTCCATCACGATAACCACACACCTCCCTCCTCAGCTGCCCAGGGAGCAGGACGGGGTGACCGAGAGACACATGGGGGAGTGAAGGTCCCCTGGCCCCTGATGCCGAAGCAGTACATCCACTCCGTGCAGTGGACAAAGGGGAGACCACATTCAGTTAGGCCAGCGATCAAAGCTGTGAAAAAATACACTCAGAGTCACTTGATTTCCGGAAGAATATGTGAGAAGAAGCTTGGCCAAAACACTTGGGCCACCAAGATTTGAGGTCCATCCCTATGGGGGGTACACGTGTGACATACAGGGAGACCTCCCCCCAGGAACCACAGACTAGTTCAAGACAATGCTCACCAGGGCCACCCACCAAGCTCCAAGCATGCTGGGCAGGGCTCAACACCTCCTGCGCTGCCCCTCTCCTTCCTGCAACCCTGGCCAGAGAAGGGGGACAAGGAGCCTCTCTCCAGAGTCTCCCCCTGGTTTCCCCAAAGAGGGAGCCAGCCTTGGCAGATTTATCCAATAAAGTGACAAGAACTTAAAATTTTGAGTTTCAGATAGTCAATGAATATTTTTAGTATATCCCTAATATTACATGGGCTATCAGTTCAGTTCAGTCACTCAGTCCTGTCTGACTCTTTGCGACCCCATGAACTGCAGCACTCCAGGCTTCCCTGTCCTTCACCAACTCCCGGACCTTACTCAAACTCATGTCCATAGAGTCAGTGATGCCATCCAACCATCTGATCTTCTGTCGTCCCCTCCTCCTCCTGCCTTCAATCTTTCCCAGCATCAGGGTCTTTTCAAACAAGTCAGTTATTTACACCAGGTGGCCAAAGTATTGGAGTTTCAGCTTCAGCATCAGTCCTTCCAATGGATATTCAGGACTGATTTCCTTTAGGATGGACTGGTTGGATCTCCTTGCAGTTCAAGGGACTCTCAAGAGTCTTCTCCAACACCACAGTTCAAAAGCATCTATTCTTTGGCCCTCAGCCTTCTTTATAGTCAACTCTCACATCCATACATGACTACTGGAAAAACCACAGCTTTGACTATTCGTAAATTTTTTGACAAAGTGATGTCTCTGCTTTTTAACATGCTGTCTAGGTTGGTCATAGCTTTTCTTCCAAGGACCAAGCGTCTTTTAGTTTCATGGCTGCAGTCACCATCTGCAATGATTTTGGAACCCAAGAAAATATGGGCTATACTTATACTGGAAAATGATTTCTTGACTATCTGAAACTCAAATTTAACTAAGCATCCTACATGTTATCTGATGACCCTCACGGGAGCTCTAGGCTGCTGCGACTCATGCTGGGTTGAGCACCGGGGTGTGTCCACGAGGCCCCATCCGTGGGGGGAATGACGACCCGCCTCCCCAAGCGGAGGCCCCCTTCCTTGATGCTGACAGCGGAGGCCGCCTTGATGCTGACAGCGGAGGCCGCCTTCTTTTCCGCGTGTGGACATGGCCTTTCAGCACAGCCTCTCCGTCTTCTGCTGTTTGCTCACAGGTGCACACAGTAGGTGCACAGTTATCATCTGCGAGGTTGGATGGATAAGAGTCAGATGCCAGAGGCCAGCTGGCCGTGGGGCTGAGACCTGGCCGTGGGGGAGTCAGACCTGGGGCTCCGTCCCCTAGCCTGCTTCCCCCCTGCCTCGGTTTGGCCACCAGCCCCACCGGTCACTGGGGCCCTGACCTCTCCTTACTCCCTGTTCCCATTGTCATGAGCCAGGAGGAGCCCAGCAGGGAAGACAGGGCTCCAGCACCTCTGTCTCCAGGCCAGCTCCCATCCCCATAGCTGCCCTCCCCCAGACACCCTCCCCAGACACCCTCCCCCAAGCCCACCCTCCTCCCAGATCCTCAGACACCCCGCCCTCCTCCACCTCTCAACCGTCCTAAGACTCCAAGCCTGCAAACGTGGATGCACTGTAGCCCGCCCCTCTCAGGCTGGGGAAGAGGACACTAGCGGGAGGAGCCTGGGGCAGCAGCCAGCCTGCCCGGGACCCAGGCTCCCATCATGGTGGTCTACTCCGCTACTGCTCTGACAGCTGAGCCAGGGGGGCCTCAGGCTCCGGCAAGGACCCGATGCTGGCCTCCCTGCTCGCCACGCTCCAGCAGGTGGACATCCGGAAGCACCCCTGACATGTCACTCCTGTGACATGGAAACTCCCCCAAAATCATGCCCACGGCTGCCCCCCGGTGATCGCAGAGCCCGCAGCCCTTCCAGTGAGGCCGAGGGCCCCTCAAGGGGGAGGCTGGTACCTGCCCAGAAGCACAGCTCTCCCGGGACCTGACCGCATGTCCCAGTGATGGCACTTGCTCTGTTTCTAACACGATGTCAGGCCTCCCACTGCCGGGGAGAAAAGTCCCCCATTCTGAGCAGCAGGGCTCCGGTCTCTTTTGCAGCAGAGTTGAATGCAGCTCTGAAAAGGAGGTAGAAACGATGGGGAGGAGCGGGAAAGGAGAGGCAGGGTAAGCCTGTGGGATCAGGGAGATGAGCTGGGCGCCGGCAAGACGCAGGCTCCCGTCAGCAGAAACTGCCTATAGGTGCAAAGCAACTGACTGGGAAACTCCGCTCATGAGGGTCCAGGGTGACAGTCCCTTTCTGCTGCCCAGGTGTCGGGGGAGGACAGACGGAGCAAAGGCCTGAGCAGCCACTGTGAGTGGAGCCTCCAGCATCTCCTCCCAGAGGAAGAGAGAGGTTTTGCCAGACTCCCCGACAGCCCCCAAGGGGAGCAGTGGCAGCCCTGCCCCAGGCTTGACTGCTGGCGGAGGGTGGGGCGGGCAGCGACCACCACCGGCTCACACTCACCCCGGCGCTCCGGACTAGAGGGGACTCTGGCTGATTCTCTGACTCCAGGTCTTCAAGCAAGTGGAGGGTTCTGGTGGCGAGCTGGTTCCGACAGCACCCTCTCAGCCTCTCTAGGACCCCTCTGAGGTCAGGGTCCACAGGCCATTCCTCAGGCCTGGATGCCCTGTCTGGGTAGCCAACAAGCTCCCCAAGCTCAGCCCATCCAGGCCTGCAGCCCTGTCTTCACCCGTGTGGGCCAGTGTTGGTTCTACAGCTGCCCACCAAGTCATCGACTGATTAGATCTTGGTTCCCTCTGAAGGTCAGATGCCTCGAACAGGAGCCAGACTTGTCCTGGGGTCTCAGTCAAGGAAATCCTGGTGAGGACTGGGCTCTGGGAAGACTCTGGAGTGCGGATCAGGGCCTGCTGTGACCGGGGACACCTTGCGGTTGACATAGTGGTCGTGACTCAGTCCCCAGCCCAGGGGAGTTGCTCAGGGAGGCCAGCGGGCCCCCTGCAGGCCTCACACACTGCTGGGAGGTCACTGGGGCCGCCCTGTCCTCCCATGGGGCCCTGCGGTCCTGCTGGGCCCCTTCTCTGAGCCCGCCTTGACCCCAGCCCCTCGGCCGCAGGGCATGAAGCAGCTTTAGGTCGGCCCTGCCATCGCCACCCCCTCACCAACAGCTGGAAGAAAGGAGTCAAGAAGAGGAGGAAGCTGGGACGCGTACATTTTTTAGAAAGAATCTGCATGTCTGCAACTCCAGCTCCGGAACAACTAACTTCTTGCTGGCATCTGCTCAGAAACTGTGGTCCCAGCTGACAGGCTAATTACCCTGTTCAATGCACTGAGAGCTGGCGAAACAAGGCCGCTGATGAGGGGGCAGTGAGGAGGGGCCCAGGGCCGGCTCCCCCATGGGGGCCACATGTGCCCTGAAGGAGCCCAAGAGGGGCCCCCAAGGAGGGCTCAGCTTCCACCCAGGCCCTGCTCACCCCCCAGAGATGGGCCAGAAGCTGCCTCCAGCAGCAGAAGTATGGCCTGGGAGGGTACTCAGCCCAGGCTAGGGACCAGGAAATGAGTGGTTCCTGAGCCCCTGGACAAAAGAGGATGGTCCCCAGGCCCAACGTTGCTCTGCACAGAACCTTGCAAAAGGGCTCAGGAGGTAGTTGTGCTCACAGTCAGGCGCCCCAGCCCACCAGCTTCCGCCCAAGCCCTGAGCACCTCCATGGCGACGAGGGGTGTGACCAAGATGCCGCCCAGCCTCTGTCTTCCTCTCAGGATGCCTCCAGCAGCAGCAGCAGCAGGTAAGGGCCCTGGGACAGAACGCTGCCCTGGGGACCTGAATTCTGCACTGGAACTGCCCCTTTCTAGGTTGTCTTCCCCAAGGTTGGGGGAGTTTCCTGAAGGCTGCCCTGTCTCCCCAGGCCTCCCTCTGCCTGCAAGCAGGCGCTGCCCGGTGGCAGGTTGGACAGAGAGGACGGAGGGAGGCCACAGTGGCTGCCCGGCACCTGGACACCTGGGCAGAAGGGCCTCCAGGTCCTCCAGATCGTGACTCCACAGGCAACTCCAGGTGCTTGACCCGGGGCCTCACTTTCTCTCCCACCTCATTCAGCAACAGAGAACAGAGGAAAGTCACATCCACAGCAGAGTGATGAAACTGGGATGAGCAATTATCCAAGTGACTTTTTTAGAGCAAAAGCGGAGACGAGGGTTACAAAGGAAGTGGAGGGTGAAGAGAGGCCTGGGCCTCGGAGTGTTTTGTTTTGACGGTGATTTTATGAAGAGCCATGTCAATTTCCACTTAAATCCCCAGCCTGGGATCTCTTCGCCAAGGATTCTATTTTAAAATGTTGAAAGCACTATTTCAGGGCAGAAATCAATAAAATGCACCCAAAAAACAGAAAAAGGAGCCTACAGAGCAAAACATCTTCCTATCTCTTACTAAGTGCTATCTTTTTTAACACATCAAGAGCTGCAGGTTTTAGCTTAATTCTGGGGTCTGTAATCAGTCTATTTAGGTATTTTTATGGCCAGAGAGTGCCCACCATCTTATCCCAACCTCCACGACAAGGTAGACAAACCACAGTCATTCATGGTTACATAGCCAGAGTTCCAGCCTCAGGGCTCCCAGTCACCACTCACAGATCCAGGCCCTGGAATCTGGGTACACAGTGGCTTAAAACTCCACCAGGAAGCTACACACAGCTTGAGGAAATGAACAACCAAACCCCCAGTTCCGCCAGCTGGGTGACACCCAAACTGCAGGGAGAAGAAATGTCACAGAGCTCTGGTGCCTCTGAGGCAGGCATGGGAACCACGGGAGGTGGGTACTGGAACCACTGGAGGTGGGCATGAGAACCACAGGAGGTGGGCAGACGGCAAGGCAGCAGAGTGGGGGAGGTGGGGGACCACCCTGACCCCTGCCAGCTCCCAGGTGACCCCCGCCCATCAGGGTACCCTCCCAGCCTCTTTGGTTGCGGCCTCAAGGCAGACATCTGAGATGTTCGGAAGCTCCAGGCTTCTGTTTCTGCTGCTCACAACCCTCCTCCTGACACCAGCCCCAGGCGGGAAGCTCACACGGGAAGCTCACGTCTCCCTCCCGCCCCACCTCTGGATGCTGCCCCTAGCCCGGCTTTGGAATTTCATCTTTATCTTCCCTGTGCGCCTAGGGTTCTCTGAGGTTTCCCTGACCCCCCAGGGCCTATCCTGAGTTGGAGGAGAGGGAGGGAGACAGCAGTGCAGACAGCATAGCTGGACCGTCTTGGGTGAAGGGACCACCAAGAGGGGGGAGTAACCCAGCCGCCAGGTTCATCCCACGGGCGGCCCGGGAGGGAGTCAGGCCCCTGCAGGCTGAGGTCCAGGGGCGTCTGGGCAGGCCTGCTGCCAGTAGCCTCCCCTACCCCAAGCCACAGTCTCCTTGGCAGAAACGGAGGTTGGGCCAGACCAGCACAAGCCCTTCCTGTGCTCTGGGATGCCGTCGTGCACTGTGCTGGGCGGGGGGCTGGAGACCTGGCGGATGCCAGCCCAGAGCTCAGCAGGCCTCCCCGCCTCTCTGCCCCAGCCTGCCCTGGGAGTCCATCATCCAAACCCAGATGGGGCCTCAGAGCTTCTTCATCCTGGAACTCACCCAGGCCTGAACGTGAGAGTCCGTGAGGTCTGCTGCCCTGTAGAGACAAGCCGGGGACCCCTCCAG
Organism: Aepyceros melampus; assembly: GCA_006408695.1. Taxonomy (NCBI): domain Eukaryota; kingdom Metazoa; phylum Chordata; class Mammalia; order Artiodactyla; family Bovidae; genus Aepyceros; species Aepyceros melampus. The sequence goes on along the minus strand of SJXQ01006972.1, from coordinate 212,160 downwards.
GAGCTCCAGAGCTTCAGCTGAGGTCACCACCTGCCCAATCCTTGTCCTGCCAAAGACATCACGCCCACCCGACCCCATCTCTGCCGGCAGGAAGTAGTGAAAGCTGAGATTCAGAAGCATCCAGAAACCTTCAGGGCACCTTTGCTGGCAGACCTCCATCACCCTGCAGGGCAGGTGGGAAGAAAGCGGAAGCACGGGGTGGCCGGGCGGGCCAGGGAGTAGCTGGCGCTCGGCCAAGAAGGAAACCCGCGTGAGCTTCCCGCCTGGGGCTGGTATCAGGAGGAGGGTTGTGAGCAGCAGAAACAGAAGCCTGGAGCTTCGGAACATCTCAGATGTCTGCCTTGAGGCCGCAACCAAAGAGGCTAGGAGGGTTATAATTATCACAGAAAAGGACAAAGGGAAGCAAGCCTTCACGGGAGCCTGCAAGGTGCTGCTGCTCGACTCTCTGCTTCTGGATCAGCTCCAGGGAAGCCACGCCTCTGAGGGACCATCTCACAGATGACAACTCCAAGGCCAGGCAGGAAACGTCACAAGCCTGGATGACCAGGATTTGAACCCAAAGCCCTGCCCAACACACACAGCCTCCAGCTGGGACCAGCCCTTTATCACCTCCTTTTTCCATTCCCCTCCAGGTCACCCCTCATCAGGGACCCTCATCCCCAACTGGATCAAGGTCCTCGTAACAGGGAGGGCTTTCCTGACCACCTCCTAGAAACTCCACCATTCCCATGCCCTTCACCTGACCTTGCTGTGAGTACCTGCTTCTTACCTATATAACTGTCCCCAGTAGAACGTTATTCTACAAGGGCAGGGACCACATAGCTATTGTTCATCTTTGCATTTCATCCCAGGGCTCAGACTTGTCTGGGCACATAGGAAATTTTCCATAAATGTTTGTGGAATGATACAGGATTTAATTTATTAATTCAACAATAACTATTGAGTACCCACTGAGTGCCTGGCACTCTAGCCCTGCAGATAGAGTGTCAAACATAGCAGAGCCCTTGTCCCCCAGGAGGTCACGTTAAGGTAGGGAAGACAGATGAACACACACAAGACGAGACACCTCAGATGGAGCTTGTGAGGTCAGGGATGGGAATTAACGTGGTCAGAAGGAGACAGATGCCATCCGGACACAGAGATCCTCAGAGATGCTGGACATAACTCAGAGGAGGAAGGAGCCCAGGGAGGATCTGAGGAAGGGTGCTCAAGCTGGAAACAGCAGGTGCAAAGGCCCTGGGGCAGAAGCAAGATCAAGGAAACTTGCAAACCAGTGTCAGCCCTGCAGAGAACAGAGTTTCCTGTGGTGACAGATTATCCCACCAGGGACAGCCCAGCTCAGACAGCCAGCCAGAATCCATGAGGCTCTGGCCCATCTCATTTGTACACTGGTTGGCCCTCCATGGCAGAGGACTCTACCTTGGCCCACCCATGTCTAATTCCCTCCTCTGCCCACCCTCATAAACCTAAATACGTCTTCACCCTAACTAAACACTAGCCATCTCCAAAGCCGTCCAACCTATGACTTTGGCCCAGCCAGCTGGGTCTTGGTAGCATCATGCAGGGTCTTCACTGCAGCATACAGACTTTCTAACTATGGCACAGTGGCTCGGTAGTTGCACCACACAGGCTCTGTAGTTTGGCAAGTGGGCTTGGTTGCTCTGCAGCATGTGGGATCTCAGTTCCCAGACCAGGGATCAACCTGCATTGCGAGGCAGGTTCTCAATCACTGGGCCTCCAGAGAAGTCGTCATGCAGTGGAATATTGCATGCATGCGTGCTCAGTCACTGCAGCGGTGTCTGACTCTCTGTGACCCTATGGACCACAGTCCATCAGGCTCCTCTGTCCACGGGATTCTCCAGGCAAGAATACTGGAGTGGGTTGCCATGCCCTCCTCCAAAGGATTTTCCCAACCCAGGGACTAAACCCGTGTCTCCTATGTCTTCTGCATTGCAGGCAGATTCTTTACTGCTGAGCCACTGGAGAAGCCCACAATGGAATATTATTCAGCCTTAAAAAGGAGGGAGGTTCTGATTCACAACATGGATGAATCTCAAGGACCTTGTGCTCAGTGAGATTAGCCGGTCACAACAGGACAAGTATTGTATAATCCACTTATATGAGGGACCTGGAGCAGACAGATACATGGAGACAGAAAGCAGACGGTGGGTGCTGGAGCGGGGAGGGGGAACTGGAGGTTTATTGTTTAATGGGGACAGAGCTTCAGTCTTGCAAGATGCAAAGGGTTCTGGGGATGGATGGCGGTAAGGGACGCAAAACAAAAGCATCCATGAGACTAAACAGTACACTTAGCAATGGCAAGTTCTGAGCTATTCATTTACCACAATGAAAAATGTAAAAAGCAGAAATGTAATCACTCATGTTCTGGAAGCCAGATATCCAAAGCAGGGCCGTGTGGGGAGGCTCTCAGGGAGGGTCCTTCCTGCCTCCCCAACCTCTGGGGGCTCCAGCTGCCCCTGGATGTGGCCTCGTCCCTCCAGTCTCTGCCTCCAGGTCCCCTGGATTTCTCTGTGTGTCCGTGTATCGCCACACTTCCGTCTCAAGCAGGCCTACCCATCATCACTGGGGCCCACCCCAACCCAGGTCAATCCTGGCCCGAGATCCTTACCCCAGGTACATTTGCAAATACTCTTATTCCAGAAACAAAAGTCTCAGTCAGAGACTAAGACCAAGGCTCTAAGTGGCCATGTCTCTTTAGGGGGTCACTTTAAGGGGCCAGGGCAGCCCCGGGCAGGCAGACCAGAGCAGAGAGGGCACGGGGCGAAATCTACAGTCGTCAGGAGAGTGGACCAGGAGCGGAGGGGGTCCTGAGGCCCAGGGCAGGGTTTCCAGGCAGCGTGAGGGCCAGCAGCTCTCCCCTAACCTGTGCTAGGGACCGGCCTCGGTCAGCTCCCTCTCTGCCTGGCCCAGGGCCGGTTCTCTCCATCCAGCCTCCTGATTCCTGAATTCTGAAGCCCCATTGTCCTCTTGGTCAATTTCAAAAGCCCTCAGCTGCTGACTAGCTTTCCCTGCTTTAGAATCAGATAAACCACAGTGCAACCTCCCCTCCACCCTGTCCTATCGGGTACCTCGTTCTTCTCCAGCGCCAGGGTCCCGCCCCACGCAACGAAGTCGTCGGTGCTGTGATGAGGTTCCAGGTGGGCGGGCCTGCCTCCTCCCTCCTCATACCGCCATCATCTCCACAGCTGCCATGGCCTGGTTAATGCTGGCACGTGACCGACCCGTTAGGCAGACTCCTCTTCCTACACACGACGTCCTAGGGCCCAATCCTGGGGACATGGCCCACACTGTAGGGAGATGACACACCCATGGGAACCACCTCCTCCAGGAAGCCTCCCTGACTGTGCACCACACTCCTGCAGCATTTCGTTTCAGCCTCACACCTCTGCATCATCCCTTCTCATCTAATGATAGACGAGTGTCCGCTACCCGCCATGTGTCCTGCACGTGCTGGGCACTGGATCCAGCCAAGAACAGGTAAGAGAGAGAGAGAGAGAGACGACAACCAGACAGACAGCACGGTTTGGAATGAGGAATATTTAACGCTACTAAACTGTACTTTCCAGGTGACGCTAGTGGTAAAGAAAGGAAGGAAGGAAGATAGCACTAAGCGTGCTGACGTGCGATCCCATGAACTGCAGCCCGCCAGACTCCTCAGTCCAAGGGATTCTCTAGGCAAGAAAGTGGAGTGGGTTGCCATTCCCTGCTCAAGGGGAACTTCCCAACCCAGAGATTAAACCCAGATCTCCCACATTGCAGGCAGATGCTTTACCGACTGAGTTATGTGGGAAGCCCAACCTGCCTGCAATGCAGGAGACATAAGAAATGTGGGTTCAATCCCTGGGATGGGAAGATCCCCTGGAAGAAGGCATGGCAACCCACTCCAGTATTCTTGCCTGAAGAATCCCATGGACAGAGGATCCTGGCCGGCCATAGTCCATGCTGTCACAAAGAGTCAGACGTGACTGAGTGACTTAGCAGGCAGCACGCTAGCACATTTTATGTAATATGTATTCTGATGGTCGGGGACTCCAAGACCAGAGAGGGTGAACTAACTGTCCACAGCCACACAGCCTGAAAGGAGCAGAGCCAGAACTTGGAGCACTCCTGTCGCTGGTGGAGGGCTTACCTAGCTGCAGCTCTGACCAGCATCAAGTCCCCACCTCCGGCATCTGCCAGGCCCGGCTGCGCACCTGTCTCTTCCCACCTCCAGCCAGGCCCCCCAGGTCAGCCTGGGTTTTCTCATCTAAGCCATAGGGCTTTGCCGGGAGCCAGGCCCCTTCTGTCACCAACTCCAAGAAAAAGACCAGCGTCCCACTCGGCTGGGTGCTTCATCTGGCTGTCCTGCCTGTGTTTATGGGGCATTACCGCCTGTTCCCGCAGCCGGCACAAGACACTCTCGTGGGCTCTGCCAGCTTCCCAGGGAACTGCCGGCGGGCGGAGAACAAGATAAGATATGTAGGGCCTAACTGGCTGTGACCTTTCTTTTTCTCCGAAAACCACTTGCTTAAGAAAAATCTCAGCCGTCATAAATCACCCTCGCTGGGGATTGCGTAGGCCGGCCTGCGGGCTCAGCACATTCATCATGGTTTCAGGGACCGTGACAGCCGATCGCACTTGAATTTGCAAACAGGGCCCCTTCCCCTCTGCGACCTCCCTTCCTTTACCTGGAATCCCCATCTCCCCAGGCCACAGCAGGCCCTGTCTGAAGCCCGCTCTCTGTCTCCCACCAAGGCTTCCCAGGAGCCCTGTAGCTCCAACCTAGCCAGCCCACCCCAGTTCTACCTGGTGGTGTGGTCCAGGCTTCGGTGAAGTAACAGGGTCACTGGGTCCAATAGTGTCTGGACAGGCTCCCTTCACATGAGGACTGGCGCGACTGTGTGCTCAGCTTGGCTCTGCCCAGTGGGGCATGCCAGCAGGGGTGATGCAGCCCCGGTGTCAGGGAATCTGTGTCTGCACGGTCGTCCAACACAAAGGTGGGAACCATGTGTCCAATCACCCATACGTCCATTTACTTGTCCAGTGAGGACCCGCTATGTGCCGACACCAGGGAGCGAGGGGCAGGCCTGGTCCCTGAGTCCAGTGTCAAAGCACATCCGTGAGGTGAGAACCCGGAGGAGGAAGCAGGCTCCCTCACGGCTCTGCTGGGAAAGCAGCAGGGGGCAGCCTGGCGGGCAGCAGAACCGCACAGACAGATGCCCCCATGAAGGGGGAAGCGGGATGG
>SJXQ01006972.1:182279-198373 GCA_006408695.1 Aepyceros melampus | reverse complement strand
CCCTCTCCCTGCTTTCTCCTGTCCCCACCCCCTGAGCCCCATCTCCTGCCCCTCTGGGTCCAGAGCTCCTGGCTGCTTGAATCACGGCCGGTACCCCTGGAGTAGAGCCACGTCTGAAGTGAGTCCCAGGCACCAAGATTGCACCTGGGGATTATTCAGGTCCAGGGTGGAGCTTGGGACACGAGACCTGTTATTTCACACTCACCCAAGCAGGAGACGGTGGGATTAACTAAACACTAGGCTGGACATCGCTAAGTCCAACCACCCGATTACAGAGGTGGACCAGGGAGGGGGAGGAGTTCTCCCAAAGCTCCCAGAGCTGGGAAAGGGGCCAGGATCCTATGCCAGCCATGTGCCCCTCAGCCCCCGCCACGCCAGCTCACAGAGAGGGGGGCCGGCTGCAGAGTAGGGCTGGAGGCCTCTCTTCCTGGGGCTGCAGGACTGGAGATGGACAGGGTGAGGCTGCAGCTCTGAGGTTCGAGGCAGGCTGGTGGATGCAGGGTGGCACTGTCCAAGGGACTGACAGAGTTCGTTTGGCTCTCCCTCCCTCGGTGATGCTAGTGGTAAAGAACCCACCTGCCGATGCAGGAGACGCAAGAGATGCGGGCTCGATCCCTCGGTTGACAAGAGCCCCTCGAGAAGGGCATGGCAACCCACTCCAGTATCCTTGCCTGGAGAATCCCATGGACAGAGGAGCCTGGCAGGCTACAGTCCATGGGGTCACAAAGAATCACACAAAGGACAGGACTGAAGCAACTTCACACTTGCACTCACACTTCCTCCCTCAGCCTGACATCTGGGGACCAGAAACCCCTGTCTGTACAACTTCCATATTCACAAATGCTTCTCATCACCAAGCTGGCTGTTCTTTGTGACTGTCAAGGCCCAGCTTCAACGTCACTGATCCTCCTCCTCCAGGAAACCTTCATGGATTGTCCTGAGTGGATGGCTTCCCGGACTTGCTGAGCACAGATTAACCAAGTCTTATGTTATAATAGCTATGTCTGGAATGTCCACCTCATCCCTGGGGCCAGACTGTGATCTCTTCAGTGGGGGCAGAGGTGGAGAGAAGGGATTAAGACGCAACCTGAGACTGGGGTCAGCGCTCAGCATGAGGCTGAGATGGGAGCTCAGAGTGTGACCAGGTTCAGGACTTAGTGACCTCAGCACCTCCTATAGGGCAAACTTCCACAAAACTGGGAGAAACTTTGGTACAGGCCCTCCCAACAGCCCCCTTCCCCATTTGCTCTGTGTCCACTCGAGGGGCCCTTCCTGCATGCCCCCCACTTTCAGCCCCTAGTCCCTCCTCGCCCCCCAGCTGGAGCAGCCTTCTCAGGGGCCCACGAGAGGAGGAGACAGGAGCTGTCCACCCCCTCAATACCCCGCCCCTGCCATGCCCCGCTGCAAGCTCTGACTCCTTTTTCCTCCGTCCTGGGGCTTGAATTCAAATAGCCAGTTCGTCAGGATTCTCACAGCACCTTGAGCTGTCTCCAGAGCCACTTGACCAAAGGGAAGAACCCAGCGCCTTGGCAGCTGAGGCCCAGGCACTGGGGTCCAGGCCAGACCACCACCCTGAGACCACAGTCTTTGGTTTGCCCATCATCAGAATGGGGCTCACCCAGGTATCCTGAGAAGGCCAAAGGCATGCCTCCCCTTCTTGGGGAGTGACCAGTCCATCCCTGGGGCTCTCACCTCCAGCCTGGTCCACCCCACCAGCTTCCAGACCCAGACGGCCCCACTTCTGGGGATCTCACGAGCCCCTCAAACTCAGCCTGTCCACCCCTACAGCTCTTCTGACCCCCCTTGGGGCAACCTTAATAAGAACTGCTTTAGGGAACGTGGGAGCCTTCAAGACAACAGTGACAAGTGTCCAGGAAGATGCTGGACACACACCAGTCTCTTGAGATGTGGTCACAGCCCGGCACCCGCTCACTCACTGGAGAGAAGGGGTGCCTGTGGAACTACAAGTCAAGGTGATGGGATCTGCGGAGGACAGATCCCAGAACATGCCCCCGAGAGTCAGGCCCTGTCTGAGAGGAGACGCGGGGCCCCAGTGGGATGTGTCACTGGGTCTAAGACTGGGAGCCACCCCAGCAGCTGTGCCAATGTGGACAGACTCCTGGCTGTGTCCGCCTGTCCCTCCAGGGCCAGCCCTCCCTGCGCTCACCCCCTTATCCCCTCCTTGGGGCTCGGGGCTAATACCCTCCTTGTCCCCTTTCCAGCACACCCTCCTGGCGGGGACTTTCTGCTTGAGGCCCCTTCTGTTTGGAGCTCTCTGCCCCCTATCAGAGGGGCTCATGCTTTCACTTTATCAGGGTCTCTGCTCAAAGGCTCCCTCCCTTGAGAGCCGCTGTAGCAGCCCACCAGGCCAGCAGAGCTGCATAGCCCCTCTGCCCCTGTGTCTTAGGGCTTTCTGGATTCTGGGGGCCATGTTCCCGTTTGCTTTTTGCCCACATCCCATGGGATTTGGGAGCAGGGGCATCCGAACCAGCCTGCCTAGTTTCACAGGCCAGCTCCCTGACTTCCCAGTTCCTTTACCCCTGAAGTGGAGACTGCATTCTTGTCTCAAGAGCCATCACTGGAACTGATTGCCTATTTATCCTCAAAGCACTTGCTTTCCTGGTGGCTTAGATGGTAAAGAATCCACCTGCAATGCAGGAGACCTTGGTTTGATCCCTGGGTTGGGAAGATCCCCTAGAGGAGGGCATGGCAACCCACTCCAGTATTCTCGCCTGGAGAGTCTGCAAGGAGAGAGGAGCCTATTGGGCTGCAGTCTATGGGGTCTCCAAGAGAACTCAGCACAGCACATCCCAGGCTGGGCACAGGGGAAGGGCCGTGCAAAATGGAAAGGACAATCCTCTCTCTGCTGCAGTGACGGCTGTCAGGGCAGAACAGTGTTTGGCTCCCAGAGTTCTCAGGAACCGTTTCTCAAATGAGTAGACAAACCTGGATTCTCAGAATCCTGAGACCATAAGCTCCAGCTCACGAGGAAAAGCTCCAGCTAGCCACGGGGCAGGAGCCACAGGGCCCCTGGGCCAATTCGCCCCTGGCAGACATGTCCCAGGGTGCTGCCCTGCCTGGTGGGTCAGTGAAAGGGGGACCTTCTGGGCTACACTCCCAGCAGTGATGGCAACGAGACCCCACCGGGGGGCCAGCAGCTGAAACCCCCCCTCAATACCATCCTAGCAGCCTCAGGAGACACTGCAACAGGCCTGGCATCCCAGAGCCGTCTGTGGACCCTAGAGAGACCACTTCCGCCCGACACGCTGCCTGATACACCTTCCTAATGGGGCCTCAAGCTGCTTAACATGACGTCTGCTAAAAAGTGATCGGGTCCTAATTTATTCAACTTGTCAGCTTCCATCTGCCACCCACGACTCCAGGCAAATGTGCCAGGATATTTGGAAGCAAGAGCAGAGCCTTCTCCCCGCCCCAGGGCAGGTTCCTGGAGGGAGTCTGGGATGCCTGTTCTCCTCCAGGGGACGCAGGGGCCCAGGCAGGAGGCCAGCCTGGGTTCTGGAGGCAGAGGGGCACCACCAGCTGCGCAGGGACCAGGCTCTGCCTGGGGTGTGAGGGCAGATGGGCCCTGGCAAGGGGCCCAGAGAGCAACCAGGTCACCCCCTCCCCCTTGACAGGTGGGGAAACCAAGGCCTGGGACAAGAGGTCATAATGCATGACCCACTCCACCCGGGAGCCTGGAAGCAACATGGCATCTGGCCCCAGAGACCCGGATTCAGGTCCTGACGCTCCTGCGCAGTGCGACTGGCACCGCAGCTAGTCACTCAGTCTCGTCCAGCCTCCTCTTCATCTTAGGTTGCCAGTTATCGCGGCTCAGAGAGAGTGAGGACAGCAGAGTCCCCAAGCCCAGGGCCCAGTGCATGCCCTAGAGACACATAGCTTCATTGGTTTCAGTTGTTGTTCAATAAGACATCTGTGGACAGAGCCAGCTGTGGTCGCTGGGCCAGGCACCCCTCTAAGGGACGATGGCTTCCCATGGTCTGCCCCCAGGTCTGAACCTCCACAGGCTGAGCCGCAGGGTGTTAGCACCCCAGCTGGGGAGGGAACCCCTCTGTTTCCTGGGCAGGATGTGCATAATTCCAGGAGGTCTCAGCTGCCTCTGATGTAGTCCCACCAAGGTGGGTTTAGGCTGTGTTGCAAAGACAAAGGAGGTGAGATGCTATGGTGATCGTGTGGGAAGACAAACCTAGAGGGGAAGGGATTTGGGGAAAGGCCATGCAGTCCCTCAGCTGGAAGATCCACCAATAACACTCCCAACCCTTCTGTGCCTTGAATCAGAGTTGCCCCCTGCCCCCAGGAAGCCTCCTCAGATACACACCCTCTTCCCAGATGCATACCTCTCATCCCCCTCTGGACTCCCTCAGTGCACTTGCCCCTCTCTCAGTTCCTCCTTGGGGTTATTTGGAGCTCCACATAGCTGGATGGTGCCTCTAACCCTACACAGGCATGTCAAAATGCACTGAATGCCCCTCCTTGTCCCTTCCTGTCAAACTCCTACTCATCCCTCAACACCCATTTCCAGAGTCCTCTCTGGGTTCCCATGGGCCCCAGGGCTTCCCCCATCATAGGAAATCCCCCTCTGGGCCAGAGCTGTCCACTGTGGTTCCTCTCTCCCTCCAGGACAGACAGGTCCCCTACTCATTGCCTCCTGTCACCGCGTCTATCACAAAGGCAGTGACTGGTGAAAGCTCGCTACATGAAGGAAAGAAGGAGGGAACCCATGGGGCACCCTGGAGCTGCCTCCGTGAGCCTCATCCGTGCCCAGTTTGGAAACTGTCCCCTTCACTCCCCCCAGAGGTTGGATGAGGGCCCGTCCCCTCCTCGGGAAACGGCGTTGCCCCAGGCCAAGTGGGTTGAGCCAGGCCCACTCCAGGGCCTGTGAACTAGCAGGCCAAGGTCACCAGAAACAGAGCTAGGAGGCTGCTGTGGGGAGACAGAAGGACACCACCAGGGTCTGGAAGGAGCAGGTGACCCCAGGGCCCCATAGCCATCCCTCCCCTATTTATGAATCGCCCCTGTCAGGAGCTGTGGGTTCACTCCAGGAGTCTCCTGGCTCAGAGGGGTCATGGGGAGGAACAGAACTAGCAAGCAGCTTTGCCGCTTCCTGTCATCATGAAAGGCGTGCTCACCTCTGCCCAGACTCGGGGCTGCCTTGCTCCACGGGGCAGGGGTGGGGAGAGGACCCATGTGATTGACCCGCTGTGTGTCTGATAAGTGGGCCCATTGGGTACCGAAGTCTGCTATCACAGCGATGTGACCCGCACACGTTCATGGTCCCTGGGAACCTGCGCTTCCCACACGCAGATGGGAGGCAGCCCCTCCCCGGCCCCTGCAGAGGCTAGGAGGAGCTGCTGGGCACAGCGAGCCTGGGCAGGGGCTGCCACCCCTGGGAGGCCACTGGCTTTGCCCACCTGCCTCCCGACAGACTTCCCCAGGCACTGAGGATTGGACCACCTGCCCAGCCCCGCTCAAAGCAACACTGGCTGGCAGGGAGGCCCAGAACTAGCTTCCTCATCCATGGTTTGGGGCCAAGTTCAGCCCACCTGGTCCCAGCATCCCTGCGAGAGGTCCTGGCACCTTCAGACCCGCTGCTGGCCTCAGGCCAGACACCTCTGGAGGGTGGCTCGGGCTCAGACACCTGCTCCCATGCTCACGACCAAGCTATGAAGCAGGCAGTGAAGTTTAATACCCAGAAAACGGCGTTAAATTGATTGAACTTTATGAGCAATGCCAGCTCCATAATAATCAGACCACTGCCTCCCTCTTGCCCTCCCTGCCCTGCCCCCACCCTGCACACGCCTGCATTGTTCTCAGACCTGAGCGCATCACCCGTCCCCAGGGAGGGGCCTGGAGGCCACGAAAAGGCCAAGAGTCAGCACACTGGCAGACGGAGCGGGGCAGTGCCTCCCGGAGGGGGTCGATGCATTCCACTGACCCGTGCCCTGGAAAAGGTAGGAAAGCCTGTCTGCAGTATGTTTCAGGATGCACTGGGGAGGGACCCAGAAACCCTGGAGCCGTCCTCCAGCACATTTCTGGCAAATAGCCCCAGCCATGAACTCAGGCCTGACTCCAGTCCCGAGATGGTACTGTCTGCCTGAAAGGCTGTGGGGACCCCCTCGTCAGGTCCCTGGAGGTTTCCACAAGCTGTCTGGAACTCCAGCACTCAGGCTGGGCAGTGGGCTGGGGGTCTGCCCTGGCATCAGGGGCTTGGGCAGGACAGTGGGCCATTGAAGACACAGCTGTGGATGCGCCCACCTGGGCCAGTGGACGGAACAAGGATGCTTGGTCCTCTCTTGGCGTGGGCCCCTCTGAGCTCCTGCTGAGATCTGGGAAGCTCCCCTGGAGAGAGTACACACAGGAAATTGGCGGACGATTTCAGGTGGTCCTGGACACTCTGAACCATCTGTAAGCCACTCAGATGAGAGCCCTGGAAGGCTGATAGCCCAAGAATTCAGGTTGAGGGTCCCTGGGCACTCACTCTGGGCCTTGCAGCCAAGAAAGGAGTTCTTAGAGGCTCAAGAAAACAAGTCCCAGTTGCTGTGGAGCCTACACTCAGGAACAAGCATGTGCCTGACACATAGTAGGTCTGTAGTCTGAGGCTGTTGATGCTGCTGTGGTTGAACTGTCTTAGGAGAAGAGAACTGTCTTAGGAGATGGAGGGCAAAGGTCCTGGGAAGAGCAGCATTGGGGCCAACAGCGGAAAAGGCAAGCAGAACAAGACAGGCCGGAGCAGGCACGGAGGTTAGGAAGTGCCAAAGGAGAGCAGACGCTGGATCCCCTGCCCACAGGGCACATGCGAGATCCCCGCCTCCCCACAGCAGGGGCTTGAGGAGGAGAACGAGTCCGCTGGGGACTTGAGCCCAACACATCCAGCAGCTGCTCAGTCAGGAAGTCAGACGCCCGGGCGCCAGCCTGCTGGGCCAAGGCCTCCCTGCAGGCAGGTCTGCATCAAGAGTGTGGTCTCGGGACTTCCCTGGTGGTCCAGTGGTCAAGACTTCGCCTTTCAATGCACATGGTGAGTGTTTGACTCCTGGTGGGGGTAACTAAGATCCCACATGCCTTGGGGCCAAAACACCAAAACATAAACCAGAAGCAATGTTGTAACAAATCAATAAAGACTTTTAAAATGGTCCACATCAAATAATCTTAAAAAAAAAAAAAAAAAGTGCGGTCTTTATAACCAGGACAGTGCCAAGCTTCCAACTTGGACCTGACATATTGCAGCCCTGCTGAGGCTACCACCCTTGGCTGCCCCACCTCACCACCACCACCCACCACCTGGCCAAACCCAGTCCATGGTGTGAGTAACCCTTTTCTTCCATAAAAACAGGCTGAGAGGGGCCCTTTGGAGGTACTGGGTAAACTGGTGGGGCGTCCCTGCTTCCACAGGCAAATCCCACCCCTTGCAGGGCCCCTGACCCCATGGCCACACCCAGGTCAGCACTTGGTTCTGGCAGGGGCTTCTGCCCGGGACCCCTGGCCACCTCTCCTGGCTCTGCTTAGACAGTGGGCTCCAGGCCGCCACCCCGGCTGGGCCCCTCTACACTCCTAGGGGATGCTGGCCCCTTCCTTTGCCTTGGTTCTGCCTGGGCACGTCTGGGGCCTCTGCCTGGGGTCGAGCCTTGCTGCCCTCGCCCCACGGCCCCCCTGGCCCCCAGGTGGTGGCGATAGGGCAAGGAAGAGAGCATGACTTTGCACAGATTCAGCCACCACTCTGAGTAGCAGTGTCATCAAACGGTGCACGAAGCGCAGTGTCTCCCAAGCACAGACTCCCAGGGCACTCCACGTGGAAATGATCTCAGACAACGCTGCCTCCTATCTCCTCTCCTGGACAGATGCATGGATGTAAACCATCTGCTCAAACATGTCTGACCTGGGGACGTCCACACACACACCCCCCCACTGTGAGACCACATGGCACTCAGACTCTTGGGTTGGGGCAGGACCTCCCCAACCTGGCACTGAAGGTGTGCCCCAGAACCCCGGCTCGGGCACAGAGCTGCACTGTCAGACCCCAGATACAGCTGAGCACAGCAGGGAGGGGCTGGGCCCCAGGCCACGCAGCTGGAGTGGGTTTGCTGTCCCCTCTGCGGTTTTTCCCAGCCCTGCTGGCTAAACCAGCCACACATCCTCAGGACCTCAGTACACCCCTCGCCCATCCCCACTGGACAACCCCCTTGGCCTCAGCAGGCCCTCCCCCTCGCTGACACTGCCATCCCCTGGGAGGACATTACTCTCCAGGCCACTCGCTCCAAGGAGGAATCATGCCCCCCAGAAGTGACCGAGAGCACACAAAGCTGCACCAGTCAGTGACGGGAGAGAATTACCTGTTTTATGAGGGCGCATAAAGAGCCTGCGTGGTCGGCGCACCCTGCTGGAGCCATGCAGTATTTAAGAGGGGAGGCCGTATTTCTCTCCGTCTCCCCACAGGCCCCACTCCATACGCAGCACGGCCGAGTCATCCATCCAAGCCAGCCTGCCCTCCCAGACGGCGCCCACAAGCAGCTCTGCCCGGAGCAGGGCCCACCTCCCAGACTGACCAGGCAGTATGGGCAGTGGGCAGTGGCGAGAAAGAGGAGAAAACGGCTGGGCAGAGGCTGTTACCTCCATGGTACAGTTGCTGGGAGACTTTGAGGGGAGCCTGAGACTAAGGGCCCCCTAGCAAAACGGTCGCTGGGGCTGAATAAGCACTGTGGTCAGCCCTCACCTGCCCCGCACACAGCTCTCAAACTGCAGAGTCTCTTGTTCATCCAGTCTTACCTTGTTCTTTGCCAACTGAGCTATCAGCGAAGCCCCTTTGTTCACTCTTCAGCAAAGCCCAGGGTGTGAGGTGTCACTGCCCCAATTCACGGATGTGGCAAGCGAGGCTCAGACAGGCCAAGAGCAGACTCAGATCACCCACTGGTGCATCCACACTTAGGCTATCTATAGTCTGACTCTCACCCACGCCATGAGTAAGGGGCTGGCCAAGGTCAGCAGAGATGTCACCTTGGATGCACAAGGTCTCAGAGGTTATAACTCAGGAGTTGAGCAACCCTCAGAAGTGCCCCCTGGAGACAGGAGGCTGGACATTGGTCTGTCCACTCCTGGCCCACAGATGCAGCCCCACTCAGAGGCAATGACCCCTCCATCCTCCAGGTCGCCTGTGTGCAGCTGGGTGTCCCGGGGGCTTCCAGGGACAAGCATGACCAAGCTGGTACAGTGCAGGGCAAGAAAGTCCCCTCCAAGGGGTCCCATGGAGCCCGCCCCCCGACCGACAGTGCATGTTCCAGCCGAGGGGGTCCCCCTCTCTACTTCTCTGTGCACAGACACTGCCCTAGCAGGCCACTGAGCCAGGGTGTCCACCCACCTTCCCCTACTAGTCCTGCCCTGGGCCTCCAGCCTCAGAGTAACTGCTCACGGAATCCCAGGAGGGTGCAGGATACGCTGCCTGCCCCAGTGGTCATCTGACCAGAAGTTGGTCGCCCAGCATCTCTACACTTGAGACAGCCCCACAAGCGGCCTGCACGCCCAGTCCCACCCTTTGCTGCCCCGGGCATCTTGTCCTCCTCTGAGGCAGCCGGCTCAAGGCCAGCAGCAAGTTCCGGCTTCTGATGGTGCTGTCCGTGGTGCTGACTCGTCTAACCCTGCTTTCTTTCTGAGGCTATCCGGTGGCTGATGTCCACCCTGCCCGGACCCACCAGTGAGAGGTGGCGGCCTCCACAATTGCTCCCTGGTGTTCTGGAAGAGAGCTTGGCAGCAGCCACCCTCAAAAGCACTGGAACCTGATCCACTTTACGGGGTCAAAGAGACGACTCAGAACACAAGAAAGGCGACCAGGTGGGGCTTTCATCTCCCTCCCCAGGGGCTCTCACTGCAGAGAGCTGCCTGCTGCCAGCCTGCGTGTCTGACAGATCGATACCCTTTTGAGAGTATATCAGGGCCTCTCGGTTTGATCTTAGAAAGCCTTGTTCTTCTGCAAAGGGATAGCGAGGTCCCATTCCTTTTCAAAGCCCCAAAGGGAGGCTATGACCACAGCTCTTAGAAGGGGGCATGCAAACACCAGGCCTGGCCCTGGTGGCTGAGACCACATCACACTTGGGGATGGGACCCAGAAGCCCCACCAACAGAACTAGTTAAATCCAGGAGCCTTTTATATATAAAACACCTTGAACCTGTTATAAGGTCACAACAAAGTAGAGATTCTCAGATCTAAAGATAGGGAAACAGGCTCAGAGAGACTAAGTGACCAAAAGCCACACTGTAGTGATTGGAGGACCTGGGGCTTGAACCCAGGCAGCCAGGTTCTTGGTCGGGATTTCTGTCACACCAGTGATAGGTCACATCTAGGACCTGGTCCCCCAGCAGCACCCTAGAACCCCTGACAAAGCCAGCACCTAAAGGACCCTTGTCTCCCTCAAAGACAGGCTTCCTAGCTCAGGCCTAGAGCATCTTTGGGTATAGTGGGAAAACTCCAAGCTAAGAGACGCCCTCGCCCACTTTCAAGGGCCAGAGTATCAACCTCTGTGGCCGGTGGGGACCCTCAGGTCTCCAGCAAGAATGTGCAGGACTCAATTCTTGAGATGATTCAGCTGCAGACAAGGACTCTTTGGGGATCTCCAACAGGTGACCCCAGGAGTCCCCTGGAAGCCATTTGGGGCGAGAAGGGAGCCCAGGAATATGGACACAGGAATGTGTGTAGGTCTGAGGGCCACAGGTCACCCACTGTGCCAGGAGAGAACAACCCTAAGCTCAGGATTTCAAGGTCTGGAAAGTACTGACTCCGGTGGGACTCCTACTGCAGGCCTGGCAGGGCTGCACAAGGCTGATAGCACTTGAATCCCCTGGAGGCAGTGATTCCCAGCTTACCTGTCCCTCCTCCCCTGCCTCCTTCTACCCAGAGTACAGTTTGAAGAACCTGCTGTGGAAGGGTCTGGGGGCAGGGGCGGCTGATGGGGGATGGGGCTGAAGCACTGGAGGCCTGTCACCCAAGTCCCTCCAGTCCAGTCTGAGGACCAAGGCACTAGGGAGCTATAGATGACTCAGATCTGCTTTCCACAGGACAGAAAAAGGAGTTGCAGGAGTGCACGAGGGAGCTGGGGGCCCAACATCAGGGCAGGGCACTGGGGAAGGCCGGGGGAGGAAGTGGCTGAAAGAGGAGAGCGGCTCCAGAAACCCACACCTTCAGATGCCGCCAGGTTGGGAGTGAGCAGCCGCCGGTTGGGAGTGAGCAGCCCCTGGTGGTTTCAGACCAGGGAGAGACAACAGCACAGTGGAGCTTTGAGATGGGAAAGATGGAAAAGCTAAAAATGACTGTGGCTTCGGGTGGAGGGGGCAGATGAGGCTGCAGGTGGGGGACCACTGAGAAAGCCACAGCAGCTGTTCTCATAGAGGAAACTGAGGCAGAGCCCAAGAGGCAGAGGGGAGGGACTGCATGCATCAGACCACCCACAGGCCCCATGGAGCAAAGCTGTCCCAGAAGGCCTGCTCCGCGGACCCCAAGAGGCATTACCCAAGTGGGGAGGTGCGTGAAGCAGGCTATTGGGAGAAGCCAGGGAGGCCTGCCCAGCAAGGCTCAGGGAGCCTCAACTCTACGCCTGCTGAACCCTCAACCACGGCTTCTTGCCGCTGTTGTTTACTCGCTCAGTCATGTCTGACTCTTTGCGACCCCGTGGACTACAGCACACCAGGCTTCCCTGTTCTTCACTGCCTCCCAGAATTTGCTCAAACTCATGTCCATTGAGTTGATGATGCCATCCAACCATCTCATTCTCAGTTGCTCATTCTCCCCTGGCTCCTAGGGACCATCAGACTAGCCACCCTGGCTCCTAAGGAGGTCAGCTGAGGAGTCTAGCCAGCACCCAGCCAGGCTGGGTCTGGTCTCAGCCTGGGGAGCTGGCTGGATGTGGGAAACTTCTCACCCAGAAATACAAATCCTGTTTCCTCCTCTCTGCTCCTGTTAAACCCTCGCCCAACCTCTGTGGCCCAGGAAGAGAACACAGAAGTCTGAGTGAACCCAGGAAGGGCCCAGGGTGGGTAGAGTCTACACTCTGCAAAGACCTGGCACGTCTGATTCTGATGTGTGCATGAGTGCCTGGCAGAGCCATGAAGGAATTAACGACATGAGCACACTCTGGGCTGCTTGTTAATTGCATGGGGTTCATTTGTCTTTCCCACACACACCATCACTTCGTCACAAACAACACTGACAAGGATGCTGGACACACTTCTCCGCAGGACCACTGCCCCCAGACCCCAGGTCCCATTCTGGACTGTGTCCTGAGTCCCTGTCAGAGGTGAGGAGGCTGAGGGGGAGCTTCACCATCTGGACAGTATTAATACGATTGTCACTTTGCAGCGAGAGCAGACTCCAGAGCCAGTCTGACCACAGGGGCTGTAATCAGGGGGACCTGGGGTCCATGTCACCTGCCCAGCTGCATGACCTCATTGGGGAAGGGGGGCTCTGCTTCCCCTACCTGTCTCCTTCCTGCAGAAACAGATCAGTGCTGTGCAGAGAATCTTGAAGACAAGGTCTCTGACACCCCGGCCAGGCTGGGCCGGCCACAGCCCTGGTCCAGAGCCATCCCCTGCCTGCCACCCCCCACCTACCCACACGCCCACCTGCCCACCCTGCACGTAGGCCCTGGCTCTGGCCACATGCCCGGAGCGAGCAGGGTGGCCAGGAATAACAGATAATACCATTAGGAGCCAGGATGGCTCTATCCTTCCAGGGGAGAGAAATGAGGTTGTCAGGAGAGGGGCCTGGGGCCGCAGACCATGATTAACGGGACTGGGCGGCCCACACGCTGAGGCAGAAGGTGCCAGCAGATGATTGCTTACAAAATGTACCAATTACCGCCTGGCCTTCTCGCCCACCCCCGCCACCAGGCAAATAAACACATCAGCTGCCAGCCTGTGCCAGCCTGGGCTTGGCGAGGGCCCAGGGGCCGGTGGCTGGGCAGGGACAGGCTGGAAAGGTCAGCTCAGAGGGTTCAGGGGCCCTTCCTGACCTTGGCAACAGGAGGGACAGTCAGCTGGCACGGAAGGTTGCCTCTTGGCCCAGGAAATGTTCAAGCAGGTGTACCTGGGAGAGGCCAGAGGCAACTTCAGGGCCCCTCACCCCACAAACTCATTGGAAAGGCTGTACCCAAGACTAAGAGGTGGGTTCACGTGCTGTGTACATGTGACAGGCACTGCAAGGCTGCATCCTGGCTCTCCACGGCCACCAACTGTGTTCACATAACGGCGCTGGCCTTCTCGCCCACCCCCGCCACCAGGCAAATAAACACATCAGCTGCCAGCCTGTGCCAGCCTGGGCTTGGCGAGGGCCCAGGGGCCGGTGGCTGGGCGGGGACAGGCTGGAAAGGTCAGCTCAGAGGGTTCAGGGGCCCTTCCTGACCTTGGCAACAGGAGGGACAGTCAGCTGGCACGGAAGGTTGCCTCTTGGCCCAGGAAATGTTCAAGCAGGTGTACCTGGGAGAGGCCAGAGGCAACTTCAGGGCCCCTCACCCCACAAACTCATTGGAAAGGCTGTACCCAAGACTAAGAGGTGGGTTCACGTGCTGTGTACATGTGACAGGCACTGCAAGGCTGCATCCTGGCTCTCCACGGCCACCAACTGTGTTCACATAACGGCGCGTTTCTGTATGTGTGATTATGTGTGTGTATCTGAATCTATGAGTACATATGTGTGTGCAAATGCATTTTCTGCGCCCCTAGCCCAGACCCAAGTGTGGGGGTGGGTAAAGGCTAAGTGCAAGCCACAGGGTACCACCCCATCCAACAGGAACTGCAACCGAAGTCAGAGGTCACGACACAAGAGCAATGGTAACAGCGACAGGCCTGAGTCCTCGACCTCCAACCAGGCTGCACAGATTGACTTGGGCCCGAGATTCAGTGATGCACAGGCTGGCGGGGCCGCCGTGAACAGGTAGTGCACGCACGCCGGGCTCCCCAAGCCAGGCATCATTGCACTGGTCTAAGGGTCTTATCTGCCTCCAGTAGCTGGTCCCCTGCAGACCAGCGCCTGCCGTCCCTCATCCCCGCCTGACGCGGCACGCCAGAGGTAGAACTGAATTTACAGCACGGGAGGCAAGTCACCCCTGGGTCCTGGAGACAGGACATTTATCTTGTCTGACTGTTCTTGGAATGTCAACCATAAATGCCAAGATGAAAGAAGAATAAAAGTCTTCCCAGAAATCCTGGGAGAGCAGCTCGCCCTGGACGGGTGAGTCTCCAGGGTGTGGGAGAAGAGGCCGCAGAGGAGCAAGGATATTTGAGCCATGGGCATTCTTGACACAGCACCCCTGTGGGCAGACAAGGCCCTGCCTGTCCAGGTCCTAGGGACAGAGGGACGAGCCACAAGGGGTCGTGTGTAGATCAGCAGGGGAAGATACTAGCTACTGACCATGTGCTAAGACTGCAAATTCTTCCTAAGTCTGACTGTTGCAATGGCCAGTGAGCTTGGAGACTCGTGTTTCTAGTCCTCATTTTCAGATGAGAAATCTAAGTCTCAGAGATGTTAATTCACACGTTCAGGCCACAGACCAGGATTCATCAGAACTAAAGCTTGTTCTTTTAACCATGGTGATGTCACTATCACAGGGATTATCCAAGCAGTAATAGTGATATGGAAATAAAGTGCAGTGGGAACTCAGATGTATCAGTCAGCTACTGCTGCTTTAAAACTATCCCAAAATTAAGTAGCTTAAAACAACAATCAATCATTTGTTCACCATCCTGTGAGTGGGTCATTCGAACAGGACTCCACCAGAAGCTTCGTCTGCACACCACTGATGCTGTCTGGGTTCAGGTGTGTGAGTGCCATCAGCTGGCCTCACTCCCATGTTCCACATCTGGCTGGCTGTCCATGGGGGCAGTAGAGGTAACTGGTCCATGTGTTGTTCATCAGCCAGCAGACGAGCCCAGGCTCATTCACGTGGTCACCCCTGGCTTCCCAAGAGCTGCCTGATACACTCGTTCCAAAGTTGAAGCACTTTTCAAGCCTCTTTCAGGTCACGTGTCCCATTGGCCAAAGCAGGCCAAAGAGCCAAAACCATCAAAGGGTGGAAAACTACTCTGCCTCTCGGTGGGAAGAGGTTCAAGCTCACGTTGCAAAGGGACGGGAACACAGGAAAGGAGAAACTTCAGGGACATTTGCGGCCTGTCACAATGAAAAAGGCAGCAATTAGCTTTACCTGGGGTGAGGGGTTGGGGGACACTCTGAGAAGGTTTCCCAGACGTGAGGACACTGGAGCTGGGCAGACCTACAGGAGGAGTAACATCAGCATTTATTGGCTTAGCTGGGAAGAGCAAGAACCTGGGCCAGCCCTCAGTTTCAAACCTCACACAAAATGGAACCTGAGCAACTGTCCATGGCAGTCCTGCACAAGGTCACCAAGACTCTGTTGATGGCACAAACACTGCCCGTGTGCTAATCCAGCACCTAATCCTGAGAGGGAGATAGGGTGTCTCCCCCACACCCATCCAGCCCCAGCACCAAACAGAAGCCTCTCGGCTGTGGCTGTCAGGCCACCTTCCCCTCCGGGCTTGCTCTTACTCCACAAGCTGAAGTTAGGGTTTTACAAAGATCCCCGTGGGTGCTGGATGGGCCGGCCCCCTGGCCACCTGTGTCCCAGGCAATCGGCCACCACCTGCAAGGAGCAGGCAGATCTTCCTCCTGGCGTGTCTCAGAGGCGTCTCCTCCCTCCCTCACCAGGGCAGCTGCAGGCACCAGGCTGCGTGACCAGCAGGCTCCTGGCTCCTCCTCTCACTCCAGCCCAGCTTGCTCGAACACCCAGATCAACACCTCCGCTGGCCCTTCCTGTGACGCCACAGCCCCACTGTCCACGGCTGACACCCAGCCCCTCAGCTGGCCCTGCCACCTCACCCAAGAGGGTCAGCGTCAGGTCAGGGAGGAGACTGGGCCTCACGTCAGGGTCACTCTGCTCACCTGCAGTACATCCTGCCCACGCAGAGTGCCCTCCTCAGTCTCCAGGTCACTGCCCGACATGGAATTTGAAGGACAAGGTCAGCTCTGCGTCCCTGCCACCTCCCTCTCCCAGACCCTCCCCCTCCCTGCTTCCCCGCCCCCACGG
>SJXQ01006972.1:136185-156295 GCA_006408695.1 Aepyceros melampus | reverse complement strand
CCATCGCGGCTGCCACTCCGACTTCCCGCCTTGATTCATTATCCACTTGGGACAAAGTGGACATCCCACACCACCGCGGACCCAACCCCCAGGTATCTGCCTGGTACCAGATGCCCTCCCAGGTGTGTCTGGCAAACAGCCTCAGGGCGGGAGAAGCAGAGGCTCTGCACACTTTATTGACAAGCTCGGGGCGCGCTAGCCCAGCCGGGGGGCGCCCCCGCTGGGGGAGGAAGCCTCAGGCCCCGGGAAGGCGCTGCCCGCGGCGGCGGGCAAGGGCGCCAGCAGCACCAGGCCGGGCCGGGGGCAGGCGCCCGCGTGCGCGTAGCTCAGCGCCAGCTGCTCCAGGCGCCGCTTGCGCAGCGCCGCCTGCGCCGTGCTGTGCAGGGGCCGCAGCAGCGCGGGGGGCAGCGCGCCCGGGCCTCGCAGCAGGAAGTCGAAGCCCGTGCGATCGTGGGGGTCGTAGAAGAGCGGCCCCCGGGCCGGGTCGGGCCCCGGCGGCCAGGCGAACGGGAAGGGCAGCGTGAAGTCCTCGGTGAGCACGCGGATGGCGAAGTCGTCCTCCTTGCCCAGCGCGCGATAGGCGCGCCCGATGCCGCGGAAGTGCGCCTCCCACAGCTGCGCGTCCCCGCCGTAGATGTCCGGGAACGGGGGCTCCTGGGGCGCGGCGGGGCCTGCAGGCAGGAATCGCGTAGCGATGGGGGATAAGCGACTCCCACAGCCACCCGCGCTGAGCCAGAGAAGCCAAGGCGGGCATGTGGAGTCAGAGAGGGGAGGGATACCGGAGAAAGAGACTAATTTCCAAGGACAGCGCTAAGGAGCTGTGAGAGGCAGAAATATAGCCACTACATACTATTTGGGCGAAAAGTTCCAGAAGGGGAGGAGTCTGGATAGCTTGGCGGGGACCGCGCAGGCCTGCTGTGGACCTGGGGTCATCCCCAGAGAGCAGGGGTGACCTGTTGACTCTTAGTGGAAAGTTGATCCTGGGCCTGGGCAGAGGATGAACCACGGGGGAGGGGGAGGGGGGACAGAGCCAGGTGAGGGTGAATTCGAAAGAGGACTCAGCGGGGAGAGCTCAGAGGGGCCAGAGCCAACCTTGTGTCAACAGATGGAGGGAGGGGGAGCGCTGCCTGGGCACAGGGATCTGGGACCCAGGGGGCTGACCAGCTTGACCATCTTCACCAGGGAGAAGGATCCGGTTGGAAGCTGGACTGGTGCTGTGTCGGTGGGACACCGCCCTCCCCCCTCACTCCAGGAGCACATTCCAGGAGAAATGGGGACATGTCTGATCGCTGACTCACACGTGGATTCCCAGGAGGCGGGGGTCTGGTGAAATCCAGGGGCCACTCTCAGATATCACCTGCGTTGCACCCATGAGGCCCATCCCTCCATGGCCCCAGGCAGCAGCCCAAGCTGCCACTCCAAGCCCACACCTTCTGTGAGCTGCTAGGAGAGACCCTTCCCCCTGCCCCCTTCCTTCCTTCATCAAAGTGCTTAGCTCTGGGGGTCCTGAACTCAACAATGCAATCATGGGCCTGCCCTGGGTATAGATAGGCCTCTGGGGACACAGGACCAACTGGGCAGCTCCTTGGAGACAAGGCAGGACTCGAGGGGAGGGCCTGGGAGGAGGCGATGGATGAACCCATGCAAGGCTCTGACCGTGAGTTCTCAGGTCCTCCCCCCGCACTCCTGTGAGGGGCGACAGCACTCAGAATGTTTTCATGGTGAGAATGCAGACACAGAGAGACCCGCCCTGAACTGATGGCCCTAGGTGCGCCCACCGTGCCACACCCTCCTGCTAGGAGCCCCTAGACGATGACTCTCCTCCCCTTGTAAGTACCCTGGGGCATCTACTGTGTGCCAGGCTCAGCCACAGCTGTGTGCAACACACGCTCGGATTCTCCCAGGCCAGGGACAGGAGCCAGCAGACCTGGGTCAGAGGCCCTTCCTTCACCTGGGAGAGCCTGTTCTGGGTTCTGGATTCCCTGAGCCTCAGTTTCTCCATCTGAAGAATGGAAACAGTCGAGCCTGTTCTGCCATCCTTGTGGATGAGAAGGTCATGAACCTTTGTGAACCTCTTTGTCAGTGAAGTGCCTTCCTAGCTCAGCACCAAAGCGGTTGCTTCCAGAGCCACAGCCCCAGGTAGGAGAGGCCGTGGGCCGGCTCTGAGCAGGGTGTGAGGCCAGAGGGGCTGGCTCAGGGCCCACTGCACTCAGCACCTTGGACAGGTCCGAGGCAGCCCTGCAGGAGCCTCAGGTTCCGATGGGCAGCATGGCGGTGCCCCTACCCCGGCAGCCTGTCTTGCTCACCGGGACGCCTCCTCCCTGGAGGCCTCCGGGTGAGTGGCCGGAGGCACAGCACTGCAGTGGTGCCCACACCACTGGCCGGGCCTCACACTTAGTACCAACAGGCAGGTGGGCTGTGGGCAGAGGCTTTGGGGTTTGCTATTCGCCAGGGGTGAGGAGAGTTGTGGAGAAGAGGGGAGGACCCCGGGGGGCAGGAGAGGACTGACCACCCCGACTGGCATTTAGCCAAGTGGGTCTGGTGGTTGCGGAGCAGACAGGTGAGGGGTAAGGGCCGCCACGCAGACCACAAGGTGGCCAGGGCAGCAATCCAGGGCAGAGGGGGTGGGGCTCAGCAGAGAGAAGTGCTCGTTGGACATGTGTCTTGAAGGTGGAGCCCACAGGCTCTGCTGAGGGAGGGGCTGGTGGGGGAAGGGAAGGGGAGCAAAGGGAAGACATGCGATTTCTGGCCTGAGCCACTGGAGGAAAGGAAGCCCCATTTACTGGGAGGAGCAACTGGAGCTAGGGGCTCAAGAGTCTAATTCTGGACCGGCGATGCCTTCAGACAGACCGGGGAAGAGGTACAGAGCAGAGGTAGCTAGAGTCTGGTCTTGAGGTAAGGGGGGCTCCAGGCTGAAGACAGACAGACCGACTCCTGGGAGATGATGGCATTTAAAGCCTGGTGGTCCGGTAGTTGGGACCCATGCTCTCACTGCCACAGAACTGGATGTGATCGTGTGAATAGAGAGGGAGGAAGCCTGAGAAGCCAGTCTGGGCAGGTCAGGGAGAGGAGGTGGAGCGGCAGTGATGCGGGAGGAGAAGGGGAGCCTGGGGCTCTGGGAGTTAGTGGGGAGGGGGTCCTGAGCCCCGAGCTGCCCCTTCGAATACACTGCATGTAAGTCTCTCAGTCATCTCCGACTCTGTGCCACCCCGTGGACCGTAGCCCGCCAGGCTCCTCTGTCCATGGGATTCTCCAGGCAAGGATACTGGAGTGGGTTGCCATGCCCTCCTCCAGGGGATCTTCACAATCCAGTGATCAAACCCACGTTTCCTATGTCTCCTGCATTGGCAGGTGCGTTCTTTACCACTAGCACCACTTGGGAAGCCTTCCTGAGCTGCCGATGGGTCATGTCAAAGGGCACCTGAGAACTGATCTCAGGTTCACCAGCATGGAGGTCACCCCCAACCCTGACCAGAGCTACTGTGGCCAAGCCCAGGAAGGAGGGACTGGGTCCACTGCGTTCCAGAGCAAACGGGAGGGAAAGACAGGGAGGCAGCATGTATAAATAACCTTTTCCAGGATTTTTGCTAAAAATGGGGAGCAGAGAAATAGGGCGGTAGCTACAAGGGAAGTGGGGTCAGGAGACAGGATGTGTAGCTGCGTGCTTTTATGTCGGTGAGAAAGATCTCGTAAAGAGAAAATGTCAGGATGCAGGAGAGGAGGCTGGAGAGGTGCTGGAGTGATGGCCGTGGGCAAGAGGCCAAGCTGGGCCTCGGCTGGGAGGGGGTGCTTCATGCAGGGGGCAGGCGGGGGCGCGCTAGGAGGGTGGGCGCTGGGAGCGGGGGTGGGAGGCGGTGCTGGGAGAGAGGTGGGGCTGGACAGAAGGAGGGATGCCGTGGAACCCTGGCGCGGAGCCCCCCCTGCAGCCAGGAATGTAATGGGAGCATCAGCCTGATTGAGTTGATCTCCAGCTCTGCGCAAGCTCAACTGTGCGGGTGCCCGCAAGGAGTAGGAAGAGAGCTGGCGCGGGGGGGGTGCCATCAAATGAGAGGGCCCAGGGCAGGAGGGTGTGGTGCAGGTGTGATGATCACTGCAGAGCTGGATAGGGGCAGCGGGGGACAGGGCAGGGAGGAGGCAGGAACCCGCTGCAAACAGTGGACTACGGTTCTGCCCACAGAGTGCTGGAGTCCTGGTCCCCAGATTGGGGGCTGAGGGGCCAGGAGAAGGGAGAGATGGCCCATGCGATGGCAGCAGAGGTGGAGAGAAGGTGAGCGTCCAGGCCCCAAAATCCACTGGGTAGGGGAGGCTAAGAGCCCTCCCCATGTGGGCAGTAGGTGTGTACCTCCTTTAGTTATTGCTGACCACGTGGCATGTGGGGTCTAGTTCCCTGACCAGGGATAGAACGCACGTCCCCTGCATTGGGAGCACAGACTCTTAGCCACTGGTCCACCAAGGAAGTCCAACAATTTGTACTTCTGAGGACCTGGGACTCGCCCTGGGCTTTTAGGTAGGAGGGGGAGGGGGCCGGAGAATGAACCGCAAGGGCTTCGAGGAGTGAGGAGGGATCTGGCCCACGTCCCAGCTCAGGGTCCATGGGCTGCAGGACAACAGGAAGGAGAACTGTCAGGGGATGGGGTGCACGCCCCACCCTACCCTGCCCTGCCCTGCTGTGTGACCCTGGGGAAAGCCCCCCGGGCAAAAGTGGGGGCGCTGCCCTGCTGTGTGACCCTGGGGAAAGCCCCCCGGGAAGAGGTGGGGGCGCTGCCCTGCCCTGCTGTGTGACCCTGGGGAAAGCCCCCCGGGAAGAGGTGGGGGCGCTGCCCTGCCCTGCTGTGTGACCCTGGGGAAAGCCCCCCGGGAAGAGGTGGGGGCGCTGCCCTGCCCTGCTGTGTGACCCTGGGGAAAGCCCCCCGGGAAGAGGTGGGGGCGCTGCCCTGCCCTGCTGTGTGACCCTGGGGAAAGCCCTCCGGGAAGAGGTGGGGGCCCTGCCCTGCTGTGTGACCCTGGGGAAAGCCCCCCGGGAAGAGGTGGGGGCGCTGCCCTGCCCTGCTGTGTGACCCTGGGGAAAGCCCTCCGGGAAGAGGTGGGGGCACTGCCCTGCTGTGTGACCCTGGGGAAAGCCCCCCGGGAAGAGGTGGGGGCGCTGCCCTGCCCTGCTGTGTGACCCTGGGGAA
Source organism: Aepyceros melampus (assembly GCA_006408695.1). NCBI lineage: Eukaryota > Metazoa > Chordata > Mammalia > Artiodactyla > Bovidae > Aepyceros > Aepyceros melampus. The sequence continues at coordinate 151,121 of SJXQ01006972.1, read as the reverse complement.
AGCCCCCCGGGAAAAAGTGGGGGCGCTGCCTTCTCTCCCACCTTCTCAGAGCCCAGCTGCCATGAGCACCCCCTTCTCCTCTATCCTGACCCCCTCCTCGTGTCTCACCTGGAGTGGCTACAGGACACGGGGGCAGACCAGCCGGGCTGGGGTCCCCGGAGCAGGGGGAAGCCATGTCAGCAGCCTGGGGTCAGGCTTGTTTACCTGGCTGCCCAGGAGACTGGGGGAGGGGCCTTCTGGGGAGGAGAGAACCTTGCATTTAAAGTGACCCCACCCGGAAGTGCCCTGGGGCTTGGGAGAGGGTCAGCAGGCACGGGGGCCTCTCCCCTGACCCCCCACGCCTCACCTGGCCCTTCTCAGGAGCCGTGGGGAACCCCACCGTGGCGCTCAGAGACCTCCATCCTCACCCTAGTGACCCGCCCGGGCTAATCCCTCCCTGCTGGCTCTGAACCTTGGAGCCCAGCAAGGGGCTGGACAGCCTCCAGCTCTCCTCTGGAAGCCCTGGGGAGTGTGTTTTAGGTCCACTAACAAAACGACGGGGGCAGCACAGGACACAGAATCCCCGTGTGTCCCTCAAGCTGGCGAGAGAGGCGCGCACAGCTCCCTCCTGTTGACTCTCGTGTGAACCCACAGCCCAGCCACGACCCACGACGGCCAGGTGCTCTGGGCACAGGCACCTGGGGACCGTTTCCTCCATCAGGGAGCCCTGGGTCCCGAGTGCCGGTGGCCACCCTGAGAAGCGGCGACTGAGAGCCCAAGCGGCACTAGTGGTAAAGAGGTAAAGAGTCCTCCTGCCAATGCAGGGGACACAAGAGACGTGGGCTGGATCCCTGGGTGGGGAAGACCCCCTGCAGTAGGAACTGGCAAGATGCTCCAGTGTTCTTGCCTGGGAAATCCCATGGACAGGGGAGCCTGGCGGGCTACTGTCCATGAGGTCACAAAGAGTCTGGCACAGCTGAGCACACACACAGAGCCCTGCCTGGCACTCCCCGCCTCCCACTCACCAGTGCGTCTGGAGCCCCTGGCCAGGAAGGCGCAGCCTGAGACATGAGAGAGGCCCGGTGGGTGGGAGCACGTCCAGCCCTTGGGCTCAAAGGCAGCTGAGGGATGCCTGTGTCTCACGGACCAGCCTGCTTCCCAAGGTCCTGTGCTGCAGCCACACGGGCCACCAGACGCCAGCTCTCAGGGCAGACGTCATAGCAGCTCAGCCCAGCCCGGTGACCCTGAGCGGCTACTTGCTATCCGCATGGTGGGGACAACACAGGAGAAAAACCCGACGCTGACATTCTACAAATGGTCACTGAACACTGCAGACAAGACAGGCCTGTTAATAGCCACTCAAGCCCTGTGTAATAGGGTAACCACCAAACCGTGGTTAACAGAGAGCAACTTCAATAAGGTGGTGCCATCCAACCATCCAGGCCCACCTGCAGCCATCCAGCCCGTCCAGGGCTCCAGGGCAGGCCAGGCTCCTTACAGCTGCGGCTCTGCCCCTTGAGGCGTGGTCTCATCCACTGTCGTTCCCATCTCCTCAACCAGGCAGAGGAGGGTGGAGGACCCTCTCCGGCCAGCAGTTTCCCTGGTAGCTCAGCTGGTAAAGATTCCTCCTTCAACGCGAGAGACCCTGGTTTGATTCCTGGGTCGGGAAGATCCCATGGAGGAGGGCATGGCAACCCACTCCAGTATTCTTGCCCGGAGAAGCCCATAGACAGAAGAACCTGGCGGGCTGCAGGCAGAACCTGGCGACCATGGGGTCACAAACAGTCAGATACAACTAAGCAACTAAGCGCAGAAATTGTACACTTCGCTTCTCAAGTGCCAGGGAGAGAATTAAGTCACCTGGTTACTCTTGGCTGCAAGGGAGGCTGGGGAATGTAGTCGCAGCTGGGCGGCCAGGTGCTCAGCGTTCGAAGGGACAGCTGCTGGCTGGCCTGCCTCCGCGTTTAGGACAGACCCAGCGCACAGTAGTCCAGGCTCCCCCTGAAGCACGTTGTATTGTTTCCCAGCGCTGCTGTGACAATCACCACATCAGTGGTTTAAGACAGCATCTCAGAGATGCTACCCCCACGGCTCCCGGGAGAACCGGCCCCTCCCTCTCCCTGCTCCTGGGGGCTGCCAGCATCCCTTGGCACCCTCCACCTCCCCTGTGGGCACATGGCCTCCTCCTCTTCTGTCTGTGATAAAACTCCCCCTACCCCTCTCCATAATGATGCATGTGGTTGCTTTAAGGGACCACCCAGATAATCCGGATAATCGCCCCATCGGAGGATTCTTAACTTAATCACAGCCACAAAGCCCTTTTTTTTTTTTTTTGCCATATAAGGTAACAATTACAGGTTCCAAGGATTGGAACAGAGCTCTCTTTGGAAGGCCATTATTCAGCCTAGCTCCAGGCCCTAAGGAACAGGGCCTGTTCCTGAGCCCCAGCGGCTCCCGGAGATGACCACCTAACCTGAATCACCCTGGGCTGGGAACTGAGGGGGTTGGCATGGAGGGGGGCAGAAAGAAGCAGCCTGGGTGGCAGGGCAGGGGCTGGGCTGCTGGGCCCTGGGGCAGGCTCCCGGCACAGGAAGAGCCCAGCGCATGGGAGTGGGGCAGACCCAGAGTTCCCCAGCCCCCACCTCAGGAGCTCACAGGGTAAAGGTCAAGTCCATGAAACAGACACCGGTTGGGATGAGGATGAGAGAGGAAACTCTCAGGACCCGTGGGGTGGCAGCGGCAGGGGTAACCCCCAGAGACCGTCCCGTGGTCAAGGTCAGCCTCTTGGAGAAATGACACTGACGCTGAGAGTCAAGACAGATGTCACATGGAGGGAGGGAAGGAGGGTCTGAGGACGGGCCCCTGCAGACACTCTGTGGCAGCAACGAGCACAGTACCCTGGAGATGAGAAGCTGCCAGGCAGCTGCTGAACAGTGAGTCGAGGGAGGGGCACCGAGGGACAGTGGGGGCCTTCTGCAGCCTGGGGTTCCCACCCAAGCGTTTCTGCCTCCTCCATCTCCACGGTCACCTCCCTTCTCAGCAGCTCGGCGCCCCGCCTGCCCCCCTCGCCGGTCCCCCCACTGCACAGAGGGAAGGGCAGAGTGAGGGAGCCAGGCTGAGCGTGGCGGGGGCACAGGCTGCTGGCTGCGGGCAGGGCACCCGTCAAGGAGGAGGGGCAGGTAGGCCCCCGCCGCCCAGGCTCCCCACATAATCCCCTCCTGGCGCTGCACCGCCTCTTGGTTATTTTTAAAATCTCATTTTCAGAAAGTGGAGAAGAAAACCTCTTTCTTTGGCCTTTTTCCCCCTTTTTTTTTTCTGTGAAAGGTTAGGAGAGGGGTGTGGAGGGAGGAGGGAGCCTGGAAGAGCGGGAGGCACCTCTGGCAGCACGCCCACTTGGGGGCCAGGGCCCCTGCTGACTGCCCCCCAACACCGGCGGCCCCGGAGACACGAGGTGGGACCCCTCCTTGGGCAGCCAGGTCTCAGCTGCTGCCTTCGCCCAGTGGGCGCGTTGTCGGAGCCGACTTTACACTGGAGCATGGCAGGGTGGGGGCTCTGGGTGTCCACCCTCATGGGGTGCAGGGCCTGTGGGGAAAGGGCAACAGAGATCCGCCCCTGGGCTGGGAGGCTGGGGAGGGGCAGGAACTGCCTGGAGCAGGGCCGGGTGGAGGGCGCGAGGGTTCTAGAGGCGAGGACTGCACGCATGGGCAGAGCCTGGCGAGCCTGGGTGGCTGGCAGGACATGGGCTGACCTCAGGGGCCAGGGAGCCCGAGGGCCCATCAGGCAGGCAACCTCACTGATGTCCCACAGGACACTCCGCAGAGGAGGACCTCCCTGAGACAGGAAGGCCTGGAGCCCAAGACGACTCCCAGCTCTGCTCCTGAGGCTGGGCCGGCTGTCTGCCAGCCTGCTAAGTCACTCCCAGTTCTAACCCTATGGACTGAAACCCGCCAGGCTCCTCTGTCCATGGGATTCTCCAGGCAAGGAGACCGGAGTGGGTTGCCATTTCCTCCTCCAGGGGATCTTCCCGACCCAGGAATCGAACCCGCATCTCCTACACTGCAGGTGGATTCTTTACCCCTGAGTCACCTGGGGAGCCCTGAGCCTGCTATGCAGTGGCTTAAACACCTTGGGAAGGTGTCAGGCAGTCTGATGGAGCCACTGTGCTCCTGGGAACCCATCCTCAGGGGCAAGAATTTGTCTGCCGATCACCTCCCATCAGAACCCCAGCCGGCACTACCTCGCCTCCCAGAACTCAAGAGTTCCTGTTGAACCAACCTCTGCAGGGAGAATAAATGCTCTGAGAGCCCAGAGAACTCAGGAGTGGTGTCTCAGAGGAAGTGACTTGGGCTGGGGTCCCCAAGGGCGAATGGGAGAGTGCAGGATTTTCTTTAGGAAAGCAGGGGTGTGGAGAGGAGGAAGTGACACCGGGTGAAGACCAGATTTGTGTGCGTGCAGTTATGGCTGCAGGTGCAGGGATGGGCCGTGCATGGGTAGAGACTGGGCTCAGCTTTTGATGCAGTGGGGATTTACAGCCAAGGAGCAGGGCGGACGGGGTGGGGGCAGTCAGGGGATGGAAAATAACTAGCAGGAGGTATCAGGAGTAGGGAGAGTCTAGCTAGATCCACCTACCAGGGTTCTCACTAGAGGCAGGCCAGGTGCTCACACCTCACCTGGGAGAGAGCAGAGGATGAGACCCTGAACAGAGGCAGGGGGCGCGGGGCAGGGGACAAGGAAGCAGGGGTTGTTCTTGCTGGAACTGCACTTTATGAGGAAGAGCAAGGATGGGCCCAGGAGAAGGTTCCGGAGCCTGGCTAAAGTTTGGTCTAGCAAAGACTCTTTGTCAAGGGCATTCCAGGAGGAAGGCATTGCAGAGCCTCAGAGGGCTGGCCTGGCTGTGGCTGGGAACTGAAGGGGTTGGCGTGGAGAGGGGCGGAAAGAAGCAGCCTGGGACGCAGGGCAGGGGCTGGGCTGCTGGACCCGGGGTCAGGCCCGTCCTCTCCGGGGCAGTAGCAGCAGCCTCCTCCCATAAGGGTCCAGGCTGGAGCCCGAGAGCCAGAGTGTGCCTGGGGCCTGGGCTGTGGGATGCCGAGGCCCCCTCCCCCCGACTTGGACTTGCCGTCTGCACTCAGAAGGGCTGTGGCCCCAGGCAAGCCCATCTCTGCGGGAACGCCCCGCCGGCCCGCCCACTCAGGTCCCCCGCCTCGAGTCCTGCCTGGGCCCGCAGCGCCATCTGCCGGCGGGACGGGAAGGCTCGGGAGGAACTGGCCCAAGGCCCCTGGGGAGGGATGGGCATAACCCTAACCCTAACCCTAACCCTAACCCTAACCCTAACCCTAACCCCAACCCTAACCCTAACCCTAGGGCTTCCCTGGTGGCTCAGAGGGTAAAGCGTCTGCCTGCAGTGCGGCAGACCTGGGTTCGATCCCTGGGTTGGGAAGATCCTCTGGAGAAGGAAATGGCAACCCACTCCAGTACTCTTGCCTGGAAAATTCCATGGACTGAGGAGCCTGGTGGGCTTCAGTCCATGGGGTCGCAAAGAGTCGGACACGACTGAGCGACTTCACCTTCACCTTCACCTTCAACCCTAACCCTGCTGAGTCACTAAGAGTCACGACTGAGCGACTTCACTTTCACTTTCACTAACCTTGCGGAGGCGGGTGCGCTCACCCTGGAGTGAGCTGTGATGGCCTGGGTTTTGAACCTGGCTTCACCGCGGCTGCTGCGTGACCTCCCGCCAGTTCCTGACCCTCTCTGAGCATCATCCCGATCACAGGGAGGTGAGCACCCAGCCTCCAGATTACTATGAAAAGTGGCCATGAGGCTGGGAGCCCACACGCAACAGAGGTGGTCCCCTCTGGTGCTGAAGGTGCTCCCCAGTTCCTGAGAGGTTCATGGGGAAAGCAGGTGGGCGGCATAACCCAGCGGGGGACCTGCAGCCCTGACCTCTCACCATCTTCAAACGTGGTGAAGGATGGACGAGATGGATAGCAAGGATCAGATCCCAGGTCTCAGTGTCCCCTGGGGCTGGCACCTGACCCCACAGGAGGCTCGTCCACTCCCACCCTAATATCCAGCCCACCTTGGACCCTGCAGGAACAGGAGTGCCCTGCCCCAAGCAGCTCATCCATTGTCCATCTGGGGCTTGCTGGAAAGTTCTTCTGTGGAAAACCTGCCTCCCTGTAATCCAGGTACATTCCAAGAGCCCAGAAGGCCCACGGGGAATTTCTGGGGCCAGGACCCAGGAACCAACCCCCTACCCCAGCTCATCCCCTTGGGGGCCAGCCTCTCTCTGTACCCTGCTTTTTCCTCCCTTCTGCCTGGAGCCCTAAGGAGGGGTGGGCAGCTATAGAGAACCCCAACCCGATGCTTCTCTCTTGGCCCCAATTCCAAATTCCTAAGGGGAGGAACTGGTTGGCCCACCTTGCCCAGTCAGCCTGGTCAATGTCCAACAATGGCTCACCAAAAAAGAAAGAAACCAAAGGCCCTGACTTGCAGCATTGCCCACGACCATGGTGTAAAGGCTCCCACCATGACTGGTCCGCTGCTGCCCCTGTAATGGATGGCATACAGAGTCAGCAGAGATGCGTGATACCGCCCCATATACAGAGACACATAGATAACCTCTAGGACACAAGTGAGAGTAAAATGTATGCAACAAGCAAGAAATGATGAGCTTGGGGCACTTATTACCTCTGTTTTTATTAGCATCCCTTCCACTGTAGGCTTCTATGGTGGTTTTAACAAGTAACCCTCAACACTGCTGAGCATTTAAGCACTAATCACCCAAGTCTGTAGGCCACCAGACAGAGTGGCTATAGGGAGCCGCCCTGGAGGCGTGGGGGCCCAGCCCTGAGAAGGGTCACTGTCGACACCTGTTCTGGGAGCTTTGTGGGATCCAGTCTCCCAGGGACCCTCCTTCATGATTCATGGACCCAGTTTTCAACAGTCCCTTTCACAGTGCTGAAGGATGGGAGAAGGCGAACCAGGCTACGAACAAGACTGCCCCACATGCCCCCATCAGAGTCAGCTGAGCCAAAGGCTTGGGGGAAACCCCATCCCCCAGCTTCCCGGATGAGCAGGACCCTGCCCGCTCCTCACTCTCAGCCTCAGGCTCCTCCCCACACAGGGTGCATATCCAGGAGCCCCATCTCATGGGACATCCTGAAGTTAAGCTGCAGTAGTTAGCCCTGGTGCAGCTGCCCACCGAGTCAGACAGCCATGCTGTGTTGGGCACCCGTCTCTTACCAAGCCCCTTTCAGGGAAAAGTGATTTAAGTCTCAGAACCAGCTGGGGAGGGGGCATCATCAGCCCCTGTTTCTAAAGAGGTCACAGCCTTGGAAAGGTCACCTGCCTGGCAGAGCCAGAGCGGTGGGGCTGACCGCCGGAGTAGCTGCAATGCCCTGAAGGCCTCGGCGGTAGGCGGTTGCTGTCTGTTGACTCTGGCTTCCTGTACGTGGCCAGGGTCCCACACGTGTGTGTCTCCAGGACACAGGCTGCGGGCACAGCACAGCTGAGAGGACTTCTCAAGATCAGGGCTGGCTGGGCTGACGGGGGGGCCACACACCACCGGGTCCAGACACCAACCATCCGCTGCCTGGGGCCTCCTCGCCCTTCCACACGGGAGGACCCTGGGGCCTTCAGCAGCAGACTCTGCTGACAAGGGTCCCCATTGGGAGCCCTGGTCTGTCTTCAGGACCCAGCTCCCCTGTAGCCATGCAATTGGACCAGGGGACCACAAGCAGGCAGCCGGCCGCAGACCGCCCAGAGGGCTTCCACTGGGAGGCCATTCAGTCCCCGCTCTGCCTGCTTCCAGCACTGAGCACACAGTAAGTTATCCGTCGCTGTGGAACAAACAACCGCAGACTCGGGGACTTAAGACTCGAAGCGTTTACTGCCTTGCAGCCGCTTGAGTCGGGAATCCAGGCGGGCTTTAGCTGGGCCTCCTGCCTCAGGGACTCTCCAGGGTACAGCATGGTGTCAGCCGGATCCACAGATGTCCAGAAGGAGACAACTAAGAACCAGAGGTGGAGGGGCACCCTGAGGGCATAGGTGTACACACACGCACGCACACACACACGGGCTGTGCCCAGGACACAGTGTTCGTTTCCACAGCCCTGTCTTTGGCAAGGTGCCATGGGTGCTGCAAGCATTGTGACCTCAGGGGTGAGGTCAGGGCTGGCTGGGGCGGGGGAGGGGGAGCCCAGAGACAGTGCTGCTCAGCCGGGCATGAGGAGAGAGTGGGCAGCACCTCCAGACTGCACCCCAACATGGACGCGCAGCATTCGGAAAAGACACAGAGCCACACCAGCACAGACAGGACCTCCTCAGCCAGGTCCCAGAACCCCAGGTCAGCCCAGCGCTGGGCAGGGCCCCCCGCAGGGGAGGGCAGCAAGGGGTGGACTCCCAGGGCCTGGGCCCAGGACGGAGGGGTCCCGCAGCATGCCGGCAGCCGCCTGGAGTGGGAGTTGGGGGTGGACTCCCACCTGGCAGCCCTCAATGTGGTGGAGAGGAGGCTGGGGGCGGCAGGGCAAGACAATGGGGTGCAGGGAGAGAGGGGGCTCGAGGTCCAGCACAGCCTTTGCCGTTACACTGCCTGTGGCTGCCGGTGCTTATGGGCCCAGTGGTGTGAGATGGAGTGGACGGATGGACAGACAGTGGGCATGGTGTCCCTCTGCTGCCCGGAACCTCAGCCTCGTCAAGAGGGCGCAGCAGCCTATTTCCTAAGAGACTTGCGGGATATGCACAAAGGGAAAAGCCTCTGCGGCCTTTGGTCCGGGGTCCCCACGCCCCAGGTGGACGCAAGGGCAGCTCCATCTCCTGAGTCCAGCGGCAGGTCGGAAGCTGGCGGGCAGCCTCCCTCTCTGGGTCCCTAGCCCCCCAGGCCCACGGTGTGCTGCATGGGGACTGGGGCACGTCGGCTCTCCAGGCTGTCCCTGGGGGGGGTCCCCAGGTGAGGTTCTGGCCTGTGCTTCTGTGGTCGTGTCTGTCCTTGAGGGAGCCGCCCGACCCGCCTCGGAACTTAGCTCTTCTGTTCCACACCGTCGCTTCTGCCCGCGTGCTCAGGCCGGTCTCCCCTCCGCCACATCCCGCCTCACGTCCAGGGCAAGAAAGCGCTCCCCCTGCAGCTGTCTGCTAACTGCGTTCCTATTCTCCTGTCTTTTAAAATACACTAGTCCTGGTCGCTGCGGAACTGGGAGGCAGGTTTAGGGTGAGACACAGATCTCGCTTGTGGCTGCGGTCAACCCTGACCGACCAAGGCCCCTCCAGGGTGCAGAGGGGGCCAGGCTCAGTGTGAAAGGCTGAGCCCTCCAGGAGCAGCATGGGAGTGGCTGGTTTTCTGAGAGGCTGTAGGAAGGAGGGGGCTTCCCAGGTGCCCCTAGTGGGTAAAGAACCCACCTGCCGATAGAGGAAACTTAAGAAATTCAGGTTCAATCCCTGGGTCAGGAAGATCTCCTGGAGGAGGGCATGGCAACCCCCTCCAGTATTCTTGCCTGGAGAATCCCATGGACAGAGGAGCCTTGGAAGGCTGCAGTCAATAGGGTCACAGAGAGTCAGACACAACTCAGAGACTGAGTACGCACGTAGGAAGCGGGTCCTTCCAGGAGGGGCCGTGTGTGTACTCAGCCCCAGTGGTCACATCCCTGGGATGCAAGCTTTGGAGTTGGAGCTAGTCTGAGCAGACGCTGTCCTGCAGAGGCTGGGTCCTGGGCTGGGTCGCTGAGCCTCTCTGTATTTCAGCACCTCGTGGGGTTGGTGTGAGGACACGGCAGACAGGATCAAGCTCCTGACACAAGCGCATCCTATTGGCAGTGGTGGGGCGCAGTACAGCCCAGGAGAATCCCCTGCTGACCACACAGTCACTGGTCCCCAGAGAGGCCGGTGGTGGGGAGGGGCAGAGGGAACTCAGGCTGGACATGGCCAGGGAAGGGGAAAGCCCCCACGCTCCAGGCAGGAAGGCCAGCTGGGAGGGGAGCTGAAGGTAGCAGCTCTAGGTAGATGGGAGGACTGTCCTGCTGTCCAAGGCTGACCTTGGCTCCTCCCAGGAGCACACCCGCAGCAGCATCCACTCAGTCGGTCAGTCACTGGGCCTTCGCCCAGAGCCTTCCCTGGGACATGCGGGGAACCCAGAGACAGGCAGCACACCTCCAGGGGGACTGGTGAAGGAAAAGGCCCAGGGGTTGGTCAGTGGAGCCGCCAGGGTTCCTGCAAGTTCAAGGGGAGCCAAGGAGGGCCATCAGTCATCAGGGAGCCGGAAGACACACCCCCGACTCTAGGATGCGCTGACCATGGCGAGCAGGCTGAAGGCAACTTCACATGGCCCCCACAAGGGGTCGAGGAGGACAGGGAGGGGGAGGACACATGCTCTGGACAGACAGGAGAGCGGAGACCCGAGGTCAGTCGGAAGGGCTCAGGCAGCTGACTCGGTGTGGAGGCTGCAGAGGACAGACCACCAGGATCCCAGTGAGCTGGAAGGGCTGGGTCCAGAAGAGCCCAGCGGAGCTGATGGCTGCTCTGGACACGTCACTCTACCGTTCTTACCACAAACATTTGCTGAGTCCCTGCAAGGAGTACCAGGCATGGTTCCCATTGTTGGGGACGCAGCTGGAAACGAGACATGAAGAGCCCTGTCTCCTGGCTTGCATTCTGGTGGGGGAGACAGCAATAAACCCTAGACAGGGCCCAGAGGACTATACAGGGCTACAAGGTGGAAAGGGGCATGGGAGGAAATCGGCGTGTTAGGGAGTGGAGAGTGCGGGGCAAAGGCCAGATTTTAAAGCTCATCGAGAAAAATGCAGCTGAGCAAAGAAGTGAAGGTGGGGTGAGGGCTGAGCCGAGCAGCACTCTGGAGGGAGGGTTTCGCCAAATAGGAACAGCCAGTGCAAAGGTCCTGTGGTAGAAGTGTGCCTGGCGGGTTCAGAAGTAGCAGGAGCCCTCTGCACCTGGGGTGGGTGGAGTGAGCAAGAAAAAGCTAGAAAAAGGGACTTCCTGGTGCTCCAGAAGTTAAGACTCCGAGGTTCCACTGTACAGGGCATGGGCTCGATCCTTCGTTGAGGAAATAAGATCCTGAATGCCCCCAAAGATCCTGCATGCCACGGGGCATGGCCAAAGAGTAAAAAGTAAATAAATATTTAAGAAAAAAGAAATAGCAGAAGGAAATGAGATGGGGGATCATTTTTGTTCTTATTTCTTATTTCTTTGTTCTTGGTTTGTTTGTTTTTTTTAGCTATGTTGTTCAGTAGCTAAAGTATTTCTTATTTAAATGCAGTAAAATTCACCCTTGTTAGTGTCCAGTTCTACAAATTTTTTCTTTTCAATTAATTTAATTTTCTGGGGGCCATACTGCATGGCATGTGGGATCTTAGTTCCCTGACCAGGGATTGAACCTGTGGCCCCTGCAGTGGAAGCTCCAAATCCCAACTGCTGGACAGACAGGGAAGTCCCAGTTCTAGACTGGGACTCATCCAGTGGTGTGTCCACTACCACACACAAGCTATGAAACGGTTCCAGCTCCCCCTGCAAATTCCCCGTGCCCCTTTTCGTAATCAATCCTCCAGCAACCCCGCTATCCCCAGAAACCACTGATCTGTTTTCTGTCTGTACAGCTTCACCTTTTCAGAATGTAACAAATATGGAACAAGGCAGCACGTCGCTTCGGGGGTCTGGTTTTCTTCCACACAGCGTAACGCGTGTAGACCTCCTCCATGTGGCCTCCTTCGTCAATCACTCCTCTCATTACTGCTGAGTAGTATTTCTGTGGGTACTGATATAAAACGCGGTTTTTTGTGCATTCACCAGTCGAAGGACATTTGGAGTTTTTCTGTTTGGGGTTATTATAAAGCCACGGTAACATCTGTGTACAGATTTTTGTGTGACGTTGTCATTTCACTTCGGTAAATGCCTAGGAGTAGAACAGCTGAGTTGGATGGTAAATGTAGGTTTTACTTTCTAAGGAAGTACCAAACTACCCTGCACGCTGGCTGTACCATTTCCACGGGCAATGATGGAAACTCTAGTTACTCTGCCTTCTCACCAGCACTTGGTATTTTCTGGTTTTCCTTATCTCCACTCTAGTTGATGTGTATTGATATCCCACTGTGGTTTTAATTTGTTTCCCCCATGGGGAATGGTGTGGAGCCGTTTTTATGGGCTTATTTGCCATCTGCTTTTCTCCTTTAGTGGAATGAATGTCATTTGAATCTTTTTACCTGTATTTTCTTAGGTTGCTTGTGTTTTGTTCGTAAGGAATTTATACATTTCAGGCATAGTCTTTTATCACGTATGTGATTTGAAAGTTATTCCTCCAAGTCCAAAGCTTATCTTTTCATTTGTTGTAGCTGTCTTTCAAAAAGCAGTAATTCTTCATTTTGGTGAACTTACTTGCCAATTTTTTGTTTTATGGATGGTACCTTTGGTATCACGTACAGGACTGCTTTGTGGAACTCAGGATCACAGAGATTTACTCCTGCATGTTCTTCTAGAAGTTTTAGAATTTTAGGTTTTACTTTAAGTCTGTGATCAATTTTGAGTTAATTTATGTTTGTAGAAGATATAAATTGGGGTTTGTTTTTTACATGTGTTTATCCAGTTATTACAGCACCATTTATTGAATAGACTATCCTTTCTTAACTGAATTACTTTTTCACCTTTACTATAATACATGTGGGTCTTTTTCTAGACTCTATAGTTTGCTCCATTTGTTTATATTTCTGTGCTTTCATCAATAGTGCACTGCATTGATTACTATAACTTTATAATAAACCTCCAAATCAGCAGTATGAATGCTCTAATTCTTCTCTCAAAATTGTTTGGCTATCTTTAGTCCTTTACTTTTCCATATAAATTTTAGAAATAATTTGTTGGCTACTACAAAAAAAATGCTTCTGGGATTTTGATGAAAATTGCATTGAATATTTAGATAAATTTAGAGAAAATAGACAACAATATTGAGCCTTCAATCTGTGAACATGGCATGTCGCTCCATTTATTAAAGTCTTTATTTCTTTCAACAGTATTTTATATTTTATGGTATATAGATCTTACAATTATTTGATAATTTATACCTAAATATCTCATGATTTTTAGTGCTATTGTTTATAGTACCTTTTTAATTCTCAGTTCATTGCTGGTACACAGAAACATGACTGATTTTTGTATGCTGACTTTATATTTGCCAATTTGCCAAATTCACTTTTTAGTTCTGGTAGGGTGTTTCTCAGATTCTTTGGAATTTTCTATTTAGATAATACCATCCTCTCGGCCTCTACAGCACCTCCCTCCGTAAACACACAGGGCCATTCAGATGCATACACCCAAGGCCTCTTTTCCCTTTCAGAATCTCCTCCCACATCTCTGAATTCACAAAGAACCAGTCCTACAAGACGGTACCTCAGAATTCTGCCCATGGGGACAGACAGAGGCACCCCACCACCATCCTGCTCTGCAAGTCACAGAGCAGCCAGGCCGCCCTGATGCCCAAGGAGCACAGGACGTTCATCGAGGAAGCCTACAACGCGGGTGAGCCCCGCCCCCGGGACTCGGCTGCAGCAGGCCCAGTCAGCCCCTCCACCGGAGCAAGTCCTGGGGACGAGGGCCAGAGCAAGCCCACCCTCCAGGGCCCTGGGGCATCTAGAGGCCGATCTGGTGCAGCTCTCAGCAGGGCCTCCCGTGCATCCTCTTTGGCCTCTTCACACCTCCTGAGACACCATCGGAAGCCCAAAATGCCCTCTCTCAGCCCTTCCCTCCACCCTCCTCCACCACCTTTCACACCCCAGAGCCTCAGCTCACACCTGGCCCTCTCACCGGAATGCTTTTCCCCTCCTTCAAAGGATGACCTGCCTTCATCCTTATAGGCAAAGCTAAAATGCCACCCTCTCTGGGAAGCCAGTCCTGCTGCCTCTCCGTCTTAGGGTTTATCACCCGTCCACTTTATCACCCCTCCACTCTCTGTGCAGAGAAGTCAATGGCACCCCACTCCAGTACTCTTGCCTGGAAAATCCCATGGGCGGAGGAGCCTGCTAGGCTGCAGTCCATGGGGTCGCGAAGAGTCGGACGTGACTGAGCGACTTCATTTTCACTTTTCACTTTAATGCATTGGAGAAGGAAATGGCAACCCACTCCAGTATTCTTGCCTGGAGAATCCCAGGGATGAGGGAGCCTGGTGGGCTGCCATCTATGGGGTCACACAGGGTTGGACACGACTGAAGCGACTTAGCAGCAGCAGCCACTCTCTGTGTGCCCAGGGCCTTTTAGACAACTTCCCCACAGAACTCAAGTCTGCTGATACTGGGTAGGACTCTGCTGGGCTGGAGGCTCCTTCAGAACAGAGCCGGGCCCTGACTCCCCTTGGAGCCACACACACAGTCTTACAATAAATGAACACCACTGAATGTTGGGTGACTGGATGGAGGATGAGGGGTGAGGAAAGACGAGATGGAGGGATGGAGGGATACATGCTTAATTTATCAACAGATAAATAAAGGGTGGGTGGACGGGTAGATGAATTTTTAAATGGGTGAATAGTGAGTAGATGGATGGATAGATGGATTTAGAAATGGAAGATCGGATGGACTGAAGGTGGATAGATGGATGAATTTATTAATGGATGGACTGATGAATGAGCATAAGGATGAGCAGGCAGGTGGGTGGGCCAGTGGATTGATGGATAGAAAGACATGGATAAATGTATGGGTGGATGGACAGATCGACAGACACATGGATGATAGATGAATGGGTAAATGGATGGGTGAAAAGAAGAGTGAACCAATGAATGAATCGAGTACCGCACGAGCGAGCGAGAACGCATTCCCTGCTTGTTTTCTTGCTTCTGATCTTCCCTTGAACCTCAGAAGGACGGGCAGACCCGGTTAGCAGCCCCAGGATCTCCCAGTGTGTCCCCAGCCCCCCCCTTCCTCCCCCCCCAGCCCCCCCCCCCCCCCCTCCCCCCCCCCCCCTCCCCC
>SJXQ01006972.1:115956-129005 GCA_006408695.1 Aepyceros melampus | reverse complement strand
ATGATGCATGGGGATAATCCAGAGAGAAGGTGTGGGGCGGGAGGGGGGAGGTGGGGGTCGGGATTGGGAGTTCATGTACACTCGTGGCTGATTCATGTCAATGTATAGCAAAACGAATACAGTATTGTAAAGCAAAACAAACTAAATAAAAATTATTTTTAAAAAAATCTATTATCTAAACTCCATTTTAAGGAGCCATCCCCCAAAGTGCAAATTAAGCCCAAAGTAGAAGAAAGGAAATAATAAAAAATAGAGGAAAAATCAAATTTGTTTAAATGGACAAACAATAGAGAGTGAATAAAATCAAAAGTGGGTTTTTCAAAAATATTAAAAAATGATAAGCTCTTTGATAAGCTGATCAAGAAAATAAAAGATATTCATTATCAGTAAAGATGGAATGTCACTGAACAACCTTTAAATACGGAAGAGTAATAAAATATTCCAATAAATTAGGCAATTTAAATTGAATAAACAAATTCCTTAGAAAATACAAACCACAAAACTGACAAGAGAAGAAACAAAGGATCCGAGTAGCCCTGAATAAAAGAAACTGGAGTCATATTTTATAAACCTTCCCACAGGCTTCGCTGGTTAATTCTATCACAAGTTAAAGTGTCAGTAGCTCAGTCATGTCTGACTCTTTGGGACCCCACAGACAGTCGCCTGCCAGGCTCCTCTGTCCACGGGATTCTCCAGGCAAGAATACTGAAGTGGGTTGCCATTCCCTTCTCCAAAGCATCTTCCCAGCACAGGAATTCAACCTGGGTCTCCTGCTTTGCTGACAGATTCTCTACCGTCTGAGCCACCATCACAAGTTAATGCAGAAATAATACCAATTCTATCCAAATTCTCTCAGAAAACAGAGGAAGAAGGAACACTCTTGAAACCATCTGATGAGGCTAGCACAACTCCAAAACCAAAGCCAGAAGAAGACATTACAAGAAAGCTACAGACCAATATCTTTTATGAGGATGAACTCAAAAATATTTAGCAAAAGATTCGCAAGAAAAATCTGCCTTTTTGTTCACCCGCCTGGAATCTCTCTCATCCCAGCCCTTTGGGGGTTTTACAGAGACCTTGTTAATAGGTGTGATTCACGAAACCGCTGATGGCTGGTAATGAAAGTCCACCTGTCCACCCTCCCTGCAGGTTCAGAGGGGGGTCAGAGTTCCAACCGCCGATCCAGGATTGCTTCTCCTGGCAACTCGCCCTCATCCTGGGTGGAGAGCCAGAGGCTCCCCAGAAGTGGAACCAGGCTTCTTGTGAACAACAAAAGACACCGATACTGTTCTCCTCACTTAGGAAAGGTCTCAGAAGCACTGTGCCAGAAGAAGATGGAGACCACGTGTATATTTTATTGTAAGTCCCAGTATCACATTGAGGAAGGCTCTTCACAGAGCAGGAGGAGGAGGAAATGAGCGTCTGTGGAAGCCCGGCCACTCACGCGCCTAACACCTTCCCACTAAGATCAGAAGGAGGCAAAGAGGCCCACAGTCTCCACTTCTGGTCAACATTGCACTGAAGTCCTAACCGCAGCAGTAAGGTAAGAGGCAAAAACAGATATATGGATTACAATAGAAAATGAAAAACTGTCTTTCTTTGCAGACAACATAATTGCATACACAGAAAATCTCACATATTTTTAAATTCTGGAACTATTAATTACTAATATTTGAATTTAGCAAGATCTCAGGATATAGAATCAATATGCAAATGTCAACTGAATTTCTGTGTACTAACAATAAACAATTGGAAAATAAACCTCTAAAAAACTATGATGCAGTCACATTAAAAACAAGAAAGACTCAGACAAATTTAACAAAATATGGGCAAGATCTTTACAAAACACTGCAAAAAGAAATTAAATAAAACCTAAATAAATGCAGATAAATGATCGTGGATAACAAGAGTCAATAATGTTAAAATGTCAATTCTAAAAACTGATTATTGCCAGTGTAATGCCAATCAACTTCATTATAGAATTAAATAAAATCTATAATTTACAATTTTTATATGGAAATTTCAAAAGACCTAGAATAGCCAGAGCAATCTTGAAAAAGAGCATGATTACAAGAATTACACTAGCTGACTTCAAGATTTCCTCTATAGCTACAATCAACAAGATAGTGAGAACTGGCAGAGATAGAATAGAAACGCCAACATAAAACCACACTTGATCGATTAATTTTTTTTTAATAGTACCAAAGCAATTCAATGGGGAAGGTCTTTTGAACACATGGTTCTGCAACAATCACCTATCTGGGGGCTTAAAAGAAACTTTAATGCCTGCCTCAAACCATTCACAAAAGTTAATTTGAGATGGGCCCAAGGCCTAAATATTAAAAAATAAACTTCTTGAGGGAAACACAGGAGACATCTTACCTTTATCTTGGGGCAGGTAAATATTTCTTGGAACCCAGAAATCACTCAGCATAAAAAATATTTTTAATGGATAAATTGGATTCCATCTGAATTAAAGCTTCTGCTCATCCCACAATACTATGAGGAAAGTGAAAAAAGGGAAATCAGAGACAAGAAGAAAATAACCACGAGACATATCTCTGACAAGGGATTGTATCCAGAATAAGTGAAGAACTCTTCCAAACCTCTGGGAGAAAAGACAAACAGCCCAACTGCAAAAGTGAACAGAAGATTTAAGTAGGCATGTCACAGAGGAAGGCAGATGAATGACCCAAAGCCAAAGACACAATGGTCAGCGTCTTGAATCCTTAGGGAAATGTCAAATGACATCCAGGAGCAGCCTCCACCCACCCACGGACAGACCTCAAAGGAGAAAGAAAGGCTCGGCCAAGTGCTGGTGGGGAAGTGCGCGCTGCAGGTGGGACGGGGAAACTTGCTTGGAAAACTGACATTTTCTTATACAGTTAGGACTCGGGAGTTCCACTTTTAGGTTCTAACCCCAGAGGCGTGAAACACTCGTATACAAAATCACACACAGAAGCATGTTCCCAGCAGCCTTATTCCTGAGAGCCTCAGACTAGGAACAACCTGTACCAGGCAGACTCATCCCCTCCCAAAGACCTGAAATCAATTACTTACCCACCTGAGGAAACTGGAGAAAGGAGAGCAAGTTACACTGAAGCTGAGTGGCAGAAATGAAATAACAAAAGTCAGAGCAGAAACAGAGTCCACTTGAACAAGCGTGCGAATCTCAAACACACGCTGAGGAAAAATACACCAGACACAGGGTTTCCCTGGTGGGTCCAGTGGTTAAGAATTGCCTTGCAATGCAAGGGACATTGGTTTGATCCCTGGTCTGGGAAGATTCCACATGCCCAGGAGCAAGTAATCCCAAGGGCCACAATTACTGAGACTCCTCTCTGGAGCTGGCGAGCCGTAGTTATGGAATGAAGCCCATGCTCCTAGGGCCCGAGCCCCACAAGCAGAGAAGCCACTGTGGTGAGAAGCCCGTGCGCCACAATTAAGAGGAGCCCTGAGCTAGAGAAAGCCCGCTCGCAGCAGTGAAGACCACAGCCGAAAAACAAATCAGCACATCTCTTTAAGAAACAGCAGACACAGAAAAGCACACACTGCACGATTCCAGTCATAAGAAATTCTAGAAGAGGCAAAACTAACCTTATGGCTACTGCTACTGCTGCTAAGTCACTTCAGTCATGTCCGACTCTGTGCGACCTCATAGACGGTAGCCCACCAGGCTCCCCCATCCCTGGGATTCTCCAGGCAAGAACAGTGGAGTGGGTTGCCATTTCCTTCTCCAATGCATGAAAGTGAAAAGTGAAAGTGAAGTCGCTCAGCCATGTCCGACTGTTCCCAACCCCATGGACTGCAGCCTACCAGGCTCCTCCACCCATGGGATTTCCCAGGCAAGAGCACTGGAGTGGGGTGCCATCGCAGGCGAACTAAATCAAACCTGTCTTGTGGGGATGGAGATTAACTAGGAGTGAGCATGAGAGAGCTTTCTGGGGCAGTCAGAAATGGTCCAGATATTGACAGGGTGAGACATTACTTTGCCAACAAAGGTCCGTCTAGTCAAAGCTGTGGTTTTTCCAGTAGTCATGTATGGATGTGAGAGCTGGACCATAAACAAAGCTGAGCGCCAAAGAATTGATGCTTTTGAACTCTGGTGTTGAAGGAGACTCCTGAGAGTCCTTTGGACTGCAAAGAGAGCCAACAAGTCCATCCTAAAGGAAATCAGTCCTGGATATTCATGGGAAGGACTGATGCTGAAGCTGAAGCTTTAGTACTTTGGCCACCAGATGGGAAGAACTGACTCATTGGAAAAGACCCTGATGCTGGGCAAGATTGAATGCAGAAGAAGAAGGGGGCGACAGAGGATGAGATGGTTGGATGGCATCACCTACTCGATGGACATAACTTTGAATAAGCTCCGGGAGTTGGTGATGGACAGGAAGGCCTGGCATGCTGCAGTCCACAGGGTCACAAAGAGTCTGACATGACTGAGCCACTGAACTGAACTGAGACATACGTACATTTGTCAAAATTCATTGCACTACACACTGATGATACANCTTTTTGTTCACCCGCCTGGAATCTCTCTCATCCCAGCCCTTTGGGGGTTTTACAGAGACCTTGTTAATAGGTGTGATTCACGAAACCGCTGATGGCTGGTAATGAAAGTCCACCTGTCCACCCTCCCTGCAGGTTCAGAGGGGGGTCAGAGTTCCAACCGCCGATCCAGGATTGCTTCTCCTGGCAACTCGCCCTCATCCTGGGTGGAGAGCCAGAGGCTCCCCAGAAGTGGAACCAGGCTTCTTGTGAACAACAAAAGACACCGATACTGTTCTCCTCACTTAGGAAAGGTCTCAGAAGCACTGTGCCAGAAGAAGATGGAGACCACGTGTATATTTTTATTGTAAGTCCCAGTATCACATTGAGGAAGGCTCTTCACAGAGCAGGAGGAGGAGGAAATGAGCGTCTGTGGAAGCCCGGCCACTCACGCGCCTAACACCTTCCCACTAAGATCAGAAGGAGGCAAAGAGGCCCACAGTCTCCACTTCTGGTCAACATTGCACTGAAGTCCTAACCGCAGCAGTAAGGTAAGAGGCAAAAACAGATATATGGATTACAATAGAAAATGAAAAACTGTCTTTCTTTGCAGACAACATAATTGCATACACAGAAAATCTCACATATTTTTAAATTCTGGAACTATTAATTACTAATATTTGAATTTAGCAAGATCTCAGGATATAGAATCAATATGCAAATATCAACTGAATTTCTGTGTACTAACAATAAACAATTGGAAAATAAACCTCTAAAAAACTATGATGCAGTCACATTAAAAACAAGAAAGACTCAGACAAATTTAACAAAATATGGGCAAGATCTTTACAAAACACTGCAAAAAGAAATTAAATAAAACCTAAATAAATGCAGATAAATGATCGTGGATAACAAGAGTCAATAATGTTAAAATGTCAATTCTAAAAACTGATTATTGCCAGTGTAATGCCAACCAACTTCATTATAGAATTAAATAAAATCTATAATTTACAATTTTTATATGGAAATTTCAAAAGACCTAGAATAGCCAGAGCAATCTTGAAAAAGAGCATGATTACAAGAATTACACTAGCTGACTTCAAGATTTCCTCTATAGCTACAATCAACAAGATAGTGAGAACTGGCAGAGATAGAATAGAAACGCCAACATAAAACCACACTTGATCGATTAATTTTTTTTTAATAGTACCAAAGCAATTCAATGGGGAAGGTCTTTTGAACACATGGTTCTGCAACAATCACCTATCTGGGGGCTTAAAAGAAACTTTAATGCCTGCCTCAAACCATTCACAAAAGTTAATTTGAGATGGGCCCAAGGCCTAAATATTAAAAAATAAACTTCTTGAGGGAAACACAGGAGACAATCTTACCTTTATCTTGGGGCAGTAAATATTTCTTGGAACCCAGAAATCACTCAGCATAAAAAATATTTTTAATGGATAAATTGGATTCCATCTGAATTAAAGCTTCTGCTCATCCCACAATACTATGAGGAAAGTGAAAAAAGGGAAATCAGAGACAAGAAGAAAATAACCACGAGACATATCTCTGACAAGGGATTGTATCCAGAATAAGTGAAGAACTCTTCCAAACCTCTGGGAGAAAAGACAAACAGCCCAACTGCAAAAGTGAACAGAAGATTTAAGTAGGCATGTCACAGAGGAAGGCAGATGAATGACCCAAAGCCAAAGACACAATGGTCAGCGTCTTGAATCCTTAGGGAAATGTCAAATGACATCCAGGAGCAGCCTCCACCCACCCACGGACAGACCTCAAAGGAGAAAGAAAGGCTCGGCCAAGTGCTGGTGGGGAAGTGCGCGCTGCAGGTGGGACGGGGAAACTTGCTTGGAAAACTGACATTTTCTTATACAGTTAGGACTCGGGAGTTCCACTTTTAGGTTCTAACCCCAGAGGCGTGAAACACTCGTATACAAAATCACACACAGAAGCATGTTCCCAGCAGCCTTATTCCTGAGAGCCTCAGACTAGGAACAACCTGTACCAGGCAGACTCATCCCCTCCCAAAGACCTGAAATCAATTACTTACCCACCTGAGGAAACTGGAGAAAGGAGAGCAAGTTACACTGAAGCTGAGTGGCAGAAATGAAATAACAAAAGTCAGAGCAGAAACAGAGTCCACTTGAACAAGCGTGCGAATCTCAAACACACGCTGAGGAAAAAATCACCAGACACAGGGTTTCCCTGGTGGGTCCAGTGGTTAAGAATTGCCTTGCAATGCAAGGGACATTGGTTTGATCCCTGGTCTGGGAAGATTCCACATGCCCAGGAGCAAGTAATCCCAAGGGCCACAATTACTGAGACTCCTCTCTGGAGCTGGCGAGCCGTAGCTATGGAATGAAGCCCATGCTCCTAGGGCCCGAGCCCCACAAGCAGAGAAGCCACTGTGTGAGAAGCCCGTGCGCCACAATTAAGAGGAGCCCTGAGCTAGAGAAAGCCCGCTCACAGCAGTGAAGACCACAGCCGAAAAACAAATCAGCATGTCTCTTTAAGAAATAGCAGACACAGAAAAGCACACACTGCACGATTCCAGTCATAAGAAATTCTAGAAGAGGCAAAACTAACCTTATGGCTACTGCTACTGCTACTTCTGCTAAGTCACTTCAGTCATGTCCGACTCTGTGCGACCTCATAGACGGTAGCCCACCAGGCTCCCCCATCCCTGGGATTCTCCAGGCAAGAACAGTGGAGTGGGTTGCCATTTCCTTCTCCAATGCATGAAAGTGAAAAGTGAAAGTGAAGTCACTCAGCCATGTCCGACTGTTCCCAACCCCACGGACTGCAGCCTACCAGGCTCCTCCACCCATGGGATTTCCCAGGCAAGAGCACTGGAGTGGGGTGCCATCGCAGGCGAACTAAATCAAACCTGTCTTGTGGGGATGGAGATTAACTAGGAGTGAGCATGAGAGAGCTTTCTGGGGCAGTCAGAAATGGTCCAGATATTGACAGGGTGAGACATTACTTTGCCAACAAAGGTCCATCTAGTCAAAGCTGTGGTTTTTCCAGTAGTCATGTATGGATGTGAGAGCTGGACCATAAACAAAGCTGAGCGCCAAAGAATTGATGCTTTTGAACTCTGGTGTTGAAGGAGACTCCTGAGAGTCCTTTGGACTGCAAAGAGAGCTAACAAGTCCATCCTAAAGGAAATCAGTCCTGGATATTCATGGGAAGGACTGATGCTGAAGCTGAAGCTTTAGTACTTTGGCCACCAGATGGGAAGAACTGACTCATTGGAAAAGACCCTGATGCTGGGCAAGATTGAATGCAGAAGAAGAAGGGGGCGACAGAGGATGAGATGGTTGGATGGCATCACCTACTCGATGGACATAACTTTGAATAAGCTCCGGGAGTTGGTGATGGACAGGAAGGCCTGGCATGCTGCAGTCCACAGGGTCACAAAGAGTCTGACATACTGAGCCACTGAACTGAACTGAGACATACGTACATTTGTCAAAATTCATTGCACTACACACTGATGATACATGTGTCTCACTGTAAGTTAAATAGACCTCAATATTAAAATATTTAAAGCTTTAAAGAAAATTTTGGAAACAGATGTGTTTCAAATTTCAAAATATTTCAAAATATAAAAAGAAATATGGGGCCCACCTTATATATTCTGTAAACATTCTTAGCAGAGTCTAGGACTGATGCAGAATCAGATAGATGACTATCTCTGCTACGGAAACATGCGGAATTCACATTAATTCCCATAAATGAGCAGTTTGGGCTCTGCTTTGGCCACCAAATGCTGGTATATGCCACCAAATGCTGGTACAGGCCGCCATGAAAGAAAGAGACACTGAAGGTTTGGGGGAGGGGACAGAAGCCCCTGGTGCTTCCAGGAGGCTGTGGCTCCCTGGGCATTCAGCAGACACCTGTCCAGTGGGCGTATGGGAGAGTCCTGCTGCACCCCAACAAATGGACCAGGTGTGGGGCATGACTGGGGCAGACAGGCTTGTCTGGATTCTGCCCTGGTGTGTGTGCATGCTAAATCGCTTCAGTCATGTATCTGGCTCTCTGCGACCCTATGGACTGTAGCCCACCAACCTCCTCTGTCCATGGGATTCTCCAGGCAAGAAAGTGTAGGTTCCCATGCCCTTCTCCAGGGGATCTTCCCGACCCAGGGATCAAACCCACATCTCATGCTTCCTGCATTGGCAGGCTGGTTCTTTACCACCAGCTCCACCTGGAAAGCCTTGGAGGAGTGGAGATGGCCAATGTGCCGTGAAAGCATTAGTCACTCGGTCATGTCCCACTCTTTGCGACCCCATGGACTGTAGCCCACCAGGCTCCTCTGTCCATAGGAATTTCCAGGCAAGAGTACTGGAGTGGGTAGTCATTCCCTTCTCTAGGAGATCTTCCCAACCCAGGGATAGAGCTCAGGTCTCCTGCATTGTAGGCAGATTCTTTACCATCTGAGCCACAAGGGAGCCCTAGGCTAGAGCAGTTTCCATTTCCAGGTCCAAGGGTGCATCACCAGAGGGGGTGCAGACAGTCCTGCCTGCAGGGGGCGCCCTTGTCTCCAAGTATGGCCCTGCTAGTGCTCCTTTCAGAGAAGGCGATGGCACCCCACTCCAGCACTCTTGCCTGGAAAATCCCATGGATGGAGGAGCCTGGTAGACTGCAGTCCATGGGGTCACTAAGAGTCGGGCATGACTGAGCGACTTCACTTTCACTTTTCATTGTCATGCATTGGAGAAGGAAATGGCAACCCACTCCAGTGTTCTTGCCTGGAGAATCCCAGGGATGGAGGAGTCTGGTGGGCTGCCGTCTATGGGGTCGCACAGAGTCGGACACGACTGAAGCGATTTAGCAGCTTAGCAGCAGTGCTCCCTTAGGGTAGATCCTCAGAAACGGAATTAATTAGGGAAATGGATGCATATAAACTATAAACTTTAGTTAATATTGCCCAAACCTGCACTTTAATGTGATCCAATCACCTCCAAAATGTGGTGCTTTTACTATTTCTCAATCTTGGCCAAAATGATACATCATCTTAATTTCCATTTCTTAAATATTAGTAAGATTGAGTTTATATATCTCCATTTTTAAGTGGATTGTCATCTTTTTCTTATTGGTTTTAAAAAGTGCTCTTTATCAATGATATTAACTCTTGGCAACAGATCACAGAAAGAAAGAAAAAAAAAACTAGTGTGTCTTTCAACTTAATTTATGGTGATTTGGCTAAACAAACTTCTTGAAATGGTTATCTTCACATTTACCAATCCTTTTTTCTTTTAAGGTATTTGGATTGGGAGCATAATTAAAAGGAGTCTCTCCATCAGAAAAAAATCTTAGGATCAAAATCTTAGACAACTTGTATTGTAGAAACCAGGAACACTGAAAATAGAGAGGCTGTGTATTTATCATCATAAAATGATGCCGTGTTGGGGCTTTTAGGACTTTATGTTTAAAGGGACTTCTCATTCATTTGATCATTGGTTCATTCATTCTTCATTCAAAAATACTAACAGAGTGTCAACTACTTGTCGGGCACTGTTTTAGGTGCTGGGGAGACAGCCATGGGCAAACAAGACCAACCTTGCCCCCCAGGCACCCACAGTCTGGTGCAGCCACCTTGAGGGGACACGCCACTGGGCCTCTATGACAGCCAAGCCCCGGGCCAGCCCTGGGGACATGGTCAGGCTCCTGGTTTCCAGCCCCTCCTTGAGAATCTCCAGGGAGGAGCATCTTGAATGAGTTTCTCATCCCCAAGGGCGAGCAAACACGTCAGAGAGTGGGCCCTGGAGCCTCAGGAGAGGGAAGCAAGGAGGACAGCGGAGTCAGGACCCTGAGTGGGTTGGGGTGGGCCAGGCTGGGGGAAACTCACAGGGTGGAGACAGAGACCCTCTGTCCACCCACCCTCGTCTGCTCACAGATGGCCATCAAGTCGGTGCCGTTTCTGAACACAGAAGGGTGGTCCAAGGAGCTTCTGGGGGCACTCACCAGGCCCGACCACACGCAGCAGGAGCAGCCCCCAGAGAAGGTGGGCCACTCCTACCCCTCACGCCCACCGCACAGGCCCAGGGCTCTGTCCATGGGCCCCACACCAAGAGCAAGCCCCAGGCCCCCGAAAGAAATAGAGGGCAGGGGCCAGGCGGTAGGACTTGCAGCCACACCCTTGACACTTCACCACCAGGCCAGGGGTTGCTGGTCACAAAGCAGAGGGGTGAGGGGGCCTGCACCAGGGAAGTGGCAGGCTGCCCAGTGGACAGGGGTGCAGAGAGGGGGTTCAGGCTCAAGACAGGAAGCTGAACACTTCCCCAGGCCTTCCTGTTCATCTACTATGGGCTGATGCTTCAAGCCAAAGAGAACGGCACCAACGTCAGGACACACCTGAAAACCCTGCTGGAAACGTCCCACCAGTGGCCCAAGCAGAGGGAGGTAAGGCTGTGGCAGCCACTCAGTGCCAACTGCCTGACCCTGACCACAGGATTAGCCTGAGCCTGGCCACACTCCAAGCCCTGACCTGAGCCTGACCCTGGTCCCACCAGAGCCCTGACCCTGGTCACACACTCTGAGCCCTAACCCTGGTCCCAGTCCAAGCCCTGACCCTGTTCACACACTCTGAGCCCTGACCCTGGTCTCACTCTGAGCCCTGACCCTGGTCACACACTCTGAGCCCTGACCCTGGTCCCAGTCCAAGCCCTGACCCTGGTCACACACTCTGAGCCCTGACCCTGATCCCAGTCCAAGCCCTGACCCTGTTCACACACTCTGACCCCTGACCCTGGTCTCACTCTGAGCCCTGACTCTGGTCTCACTCTGAGCCCTGACCCTGGTCCCACTCTGAGCCCTGACCCTAGTCCCACTCTGACCCCTGACCCTGGTCCCAGTCCAAGCCCTGACCCTGGTCACACACTCTGAGCCCTGACTCTGGTCTCACTCTGAGCCCTGACCCTGGTCACACACTCTGAGCCCTGACCCTGGTCCGGCTCTGAGCCCATCACAGCTGTGTCCTCTTCCTTGTCACCTGGACCCTCATTCCCCACTCTGGCATGGGGCTTGAGACCTGGGGGTGGGGAGGCAGTGGTAGCAGGGCTCCAGAGTCACCTCTTCCCCACCCTGCCCTCGCCTCCAGCCCCCATAAAGAGACGCCCCACAAGGCTCAGCTCAGACGTGTGTCCTCCCAGGCTGGTGGGAGGCAGATGCCCTGTGCCCTCGGACAACTTCCCTCCCTCCCTGGGTCTCAGTTTCCACACACCCAGGTGAGGAGCAGGCCGGATCCTACCAGCCCACATCAGTGACCCCTGCCCCCACAGGGCATCGCACTCACTGTGGGGCTGGCCGCTGCCCGCCACCTGGACCACGTCTGGGCTGTCCTGGAGCAGTTTGGCCGGAGCACATCCATCAAGTGGAGCCTGAACAGCTCCCCCAAGGTGCTGGCTCTCCGGTGGCCGGAGGCCTGGACTGCGGACAGGGATGCTGAGCCTCCATGGGGTGGGGGTTCCTGGGGCCGATTAGGGGGAAAGGCTGTGGGCCACGCCCCCCGGCCTCGTCCCACCTCTGCAGCAGTGGCATGGCCCCCGCGCCACAATTTCTCCCTCCTTGATGGTGCTCCCTCTTTCCCACCGGGCTGCAGGGAGCCCAGCTGTGAGGCCAACACAGCAGGGGCTCCGGGACAGCTCCCGCGTGGCTGCCTGCCTGCCGCATGGTGGTCAGTGGCTCTTTGATCCTGGGCCTTGTCCAAAACAGGAGACAAAGGCCCGAGGCCAGCCCCGGGAGCTCCCAAGGCGGAAGCAGTGGCATCGACCCCAGGAGGCGAGCCAGGATATGACAGAGGGGGGATGAGTGAGAACCAGGACCACGGCCGAGGTCCTGCCTCCTCCTCCCAGTGCCGCACCTGGCGGGTGGCAGAGCAGCGGCTGGGACCCGAGGCTCAGACCCCCAGAGAGGGTCTAGTCACTGACGGCCCGCAGGATCAGTGTCCTCAGGGGACATCGAGGGCCCCCACTCTCTAGGTCTCACTTGGAGCCAACGCGCCGAGTGCCCCATCACTGTCTCTCCAGGTCCAGACACGCCCTCCCAGGCCCCCTGCAGCCTGAGATGCGACAGAAAGGGGCCAGGTCCTGGGCCCCTGGGGAGGGGCCACCCCAAGTCCAGAAGGGTGAGGGGCTTAGACTCCAGCCCATTCTGGCAGAAACAAGCACTCCCGGGTACACCTCCGAGTGACCCCACGAGACCCAGCCCACCGCCCCTAGGGAGACAGCCCCATCTGCCCTATTTCCTTGTGCGATGAACTGTGGTCCGCCCTGCCTCCAGGACCCTGCTAGTGCCTGGGGTACCTCCCATCACCACACCCCCTGGGGAAGGCTCAGCAGGGACTCCATGCGCCTGACCTGCCCTGCCCCCA
The DNA here is from genome assembly GCA_006408695.1 of Aepyceros melampus. Lineage (NCBI taxonomy): Eukaryota > Metazoa > Chordata > Mammalia > Artiodactyla > Bovidae > Aepyceros > Aepyceros melampus. The sequence goes on along the minus strand of SJXQ01006972.1, from coordinate 116,122 downwards.
CCCCACTGTGCCCAGAACTCGGGGGACCTGCAGTGGAAGTGGGCAAGCAGCACCATCCTCCTTGCCTACGGCCAGATGGCAGACAAGGCCAAGGCCCAGATCCTTCCATGGGTGGACAACATCCTGTCCCGGATGATCTTCTTCTTCCACTTCAGCTCCTGGGTAC
>SJXQ01006972.1:88628-98850 GCA_006408695.1 Aepyceros melampus | reverse complement strand
ACTCGGCCACCGACCTCGCTTCCATACCCCTGAAAAATTGGAAGCCGCCAGAAGAGAACTCTCACAAGCTCCCGATACCCAGGACCCTGTTTCCAGGAAGATTTCTAATCATATGGAAGGGATTTTTTTGTTTTTATTAGCAATGTCTAGTTTTATTGCACTGTGATCAGAGAATGTCATCAAATATTTCTGGTTTGTGTAATTGATCTTTTCAACAATTTTTATGTATATTCTATGGGCACTTGAAAGGGTGTTTTTTTTTTTTTTCTATTATCAGGTGTAGGACTTGCTATAAAGCTGTACTTTATCGATTCTGTTGTTTAGGTGTCTTCTCCCTCCTTACTTAACCTGTGTCTATTTGATCTGTCTTGTACTGAGAGTGGTGTGTTAAAGTTTCCTGTTGTTTTATGTTTCTATGTCTCCTTCCATCTCCTGTGGTTTTTATTAATACTTCATAAGGTTGTCATGTTATTCAGTGTATACATATTCATAAGTGTTGTATCTTCTTTATGGATTGTGACTTTCAGCATTAAAAAGTGCCCTGCCTCATCACATTCAATGCTTGAAGGGCTTGAATTCCATTTTGTTATCAGAATCACGTCCCCCGCTTTCCCATTTTTCCCCATTTGCCCAGTATTCGTTTGTCCGTGCTTTTATTCAGCCTTTCAGAATCCATTCGTTTTAGGTGTCATCGTATGTACAGCGCATAGTTCAGTCTTGACCTATGATCAAATTGAAAATCTTTTTATTTTAATAGATGAGTTAAGTCCATTCACATTTATTGATGTGACTGATGTGTCAAATCTCAGTTCTGTCATCATATTTTGCAATTGCATGTGTTTTATTTGCTACATATTTTTCTATGAGATGTGTATTCTTTGATCTTTGGCTGTTTTTTTATGTAGGAAGAGTTGTATTTTTGTTCCAACTCTTAACCTTTGTACTCCTAACCTATTTTAGCGCCCTTACTCCCTTGTTTTCTTAACTTTTTAACATCTGGTTTACTCATTTTTGCTGATACCTCAAACTCCCACCCATGCCCATGGAACAACCAGTGAGAGTATTCCTCCCTATCCAGCTATGTTTTCATTTGCTCAGTTATTTGTCAAAATTTGCACTGTACTCCTCCCACGTTGGTTTTTAGTGACTACACACACTCACCCTAAGCCCCTTTGCCAAAGATTCTAGGTCATCCCTTAGCTTGACAAAGTTAATGCTCTGACAGTTTCCTCAAGAAGGCTTGTGGATTCAGAATGCCCTGGCTTCTTTTATGTTGAAAGTTGTTTGCTTGAAAGGTGGCTTGGCTGAATATAAAATTCTTGGTTCACACTTTCTTTTATTAACTTTTGTTTTTTGGTGTGTGGTTGGTTTTCTGGGTTTTTTTTGTTTTATATTTTTTTTTTGGCCACACCATGCAGAATGCGGATCCTAGTTCCTGCAAGGACTGAACCCAAGCCCCCTGCTTTGGGAGCATGGAGTCTTAACCACTGGACCGCCCAGGAAGTCTCTAAGTAATTTTTCTTAGTACTGCTCATCTGTTGCCTTGGTTTGTATTTGAAAAACCTCATGACAGTTGTTTGGTTTGGTTTGGTTTGGTTTGGTTTGGTTTGATTGTCTTTGTAAGTTATCTTTTGGCCTGGAGACTTTGAAAATTGTTTTCTTTATCTTTGAAATTCAACAATTTTATTAAGAAATGTCTAGATTAGACCATTCTGTGTTCATTTTCCCAGGTACCTGATAAGTCTTTTGAGTATGTAGATTTAAGTCTCTAACATTTCTAGAAAGTTCTCTAGGTTGTAATTTTTCTCTTCCGGTTTATTGAGACATAATTGGACATACAGCATTGGTTAAGTTTAAGGTGTACAGGATAACGATTTGACTTACATAGATCATGAAATGATTACCACAATAATTTAGTGAACATTCATCATCTCATATAGATACAAAATAAAAAGAAAAGTTATTTTTCCTTGTGATGAGAACTCTTAGATCTCCTTTCTTCATAACTTCCACATATAACATGCAGCGGTGTTAATTAATCCTGTGTACGTGGCACCCCTAGTCGTCCTTATCTTATAACTGGAAGTCCTTTTGACCACCTTCATCTAATTCCCCCATCTCTACCCCTCGCCTCTGGTAACCACAAATCTGGTCTCTCTTTCTATGAGTTTGTTTGTTTTGAAGTATACTGCTACTGCTAAGTCACTTCAGTCGTGTCCGACTCTGTGTGACCCTATAGACGGCAGCCCACCAGGCTCCCCCGGCCCTGGGATTCTCCAGGCAAGAACACTGGAGTGGGGTGCCATTTCCTTTTCCAATGCATGAAAGTGAAAAGGGAAAGTGAAGTCGCTCAGTCGTGTCCAACTCTTCGCGATCCTATGGACCGCAGCCCACCAGGCTCCTCCATCCATGGGATTTTCCAGGTGAGAGTGCTGGAATGGGGTGCCGTTGCCTTCTCCTTGAAGTATAACCGACCTGCAACACTGTGCTAGTCCCTGGTGCCCAACACGGTGATTCTGTGTTTCTATACGTTTCATAATGCTGTCAGCATCAAAGATATTACCTTATCGCTGACTGTATTCCCCACCCTGTACATTCCATCCCCATGACTTATTCTGTAGCTGAAAATTTGTACCTCTTGGTCTCCCTCGCCTTGGTCTTCTCTCTTGGTTATAATTTTAAATATTGGTTCCATCCCATTGTTTTTTTCCTTTTTCAGAGATTCACATGTCTTCCATTTCCACTTCTTTCTCTATGACCCTTAGTGCTTCTCTTAAATTCATCTTTATTGTCTTCGTGATCTCTCTACTATTCCTCAATGTTCCTTTCTGAATTTTCACTTGAGTCGTATCTCTCTTGAGCACTTTATAAGTTTTTTTCACTTCTGAGTTCAGTCAACTCTTTTTTTCCTTCCTTATTAGAGGGTGTTTCTTGGTCCTTTTTGAATTTATAATTCAAGGTGGTTTTTCATGTCTTTAAATGCTTGCTTGAGTATATTGACCTTCAGGAGAGGTGTTGTCTTACAGTTTTTTTCTGCATCATGACTATTTATCAGAGGAGGAATTTCTTATTGGATCTGTGTTTTCTGTTTTCCAGGGAAGGGTTGCAATAACTCTGTGAATCTGTTAATTTTTTCTCCTGTTTATATACAACACTATTGGAGTGTTTTGGAGGATTTCAAGTTCAATGGCACCCTCTTCTGTCAGCATAACAAAGACCAGATAACTTAGCAGATTTTTAGTTTTGGTGGTAGGTGGGAGGGTTTTGTGCCCTCCACTTTCGAGGGTGCTCTTTTTCCTCTGCAGGTCCTTGAATTTTTCCTATTTCACACCTTTACCTTTCACTAACCAATTTCAAAGGGTACGTCTTTCTTTTCCGCCCTTTCTTTCCTCCCCAGAGCTGTGTGTCTCAGAGGCTGCCCTTCAGATGAGCATCCTTTTCGGTCCCTTGCCTGGGACCCATGCTTTGGTTTACTTGTTCTCCTTCTTTTTGTTGTTTCGTAGTCTCAGACTTAAGATGGACCTCGTCTTCCTGGAGATAATTCAGATCAGCTCCGAGCCCTGTTAGCAGCTCCCGTCTCCTCTCCTCTCCACCCTGCATTTGTCTGCCGCAGAGCTTTGTGGAGGAGCAGGGGTGGGTGAGAGGCGCAGCAGGCGGGGCTGGCATAGCTCTCTCCCACTCGCAGCATCCCTCAAGGCACTCCGTGATGTGGTGTAGCTTTGCTTTTCCTCTTGCGGTATGGTTTCTTAAGGACATTTTGAGAGCTGAGGGGACCCCGGCAGCCACCGTTGTTCTCAGCTGCTCAGGTCTATAGGTCAGTTTTACCCATACTGGAATTTATATCTTGTTTCCTCAGTGCTAAGAAGCACATTTTTCATACGTCAACATCTATGCAGTGGGAACACATTTCACACTGATGGCACCTTCACCTGGGCTGACGGGGTCGGGAGGCAGTTCTCAGTCACCTGGGGGCACTCTCAGCCAGAGACCAGTGCAAATTTTAAAGTCCCTGCTGGAGGATTTTTCGGAGGCCCACACTGGTGGTGTGAAGTGAGAGCGCTGTGTAGGTTTTGTGGTTCAGATTCTCAGCGCACCCTCCTTCCCTTCACAGGCTGAGCAAGCACTGGGTCTTCTCGCTGTTTCTTCCTGCAGGACAGGCTTTTTATCTTCTCTTGTTTTATCCCGTTTACCTTGTACACACAGCCCATGGGGTCCAGCCTTTATGATGGGGTCCCTATTAGACTCCCATCTTGGATAGCTTCCCTTTCTTAGGAGCACATGAAATAATGGTGGTGTGTCCTAAAAGTATCAACAGAATTGTGTGATTCGTGCCCTTCCTGTATTCTTTTGTTGTCTGGTTTTTTTTTCCCCCTCAACATTTTGTGTTTAAGATTCATCCTGTTACATTACACATAGTTGGAGTTCATTCACTTTGAGTTGCCGTGTCTTGTCCCATCTTGGTAAACACCAGTTACCCTTGTTAGTGTGGACAGACATTTGAGTTGGGGTCTGTGCTTAACACTGCTGTGAAGCTGCACATACGTGTGTCCTGAGACACACCCACACCCAATTTCCTTGTTCAGGCATGTCACTCACCTAACATGATGCAAAATACTCCCAACATGCTTAAACCACCTCTCACACCCACAGTATTTTTATATATGTAGTTCCTGTTATTCCATGTCTTCACTGACACTTAACATCAATCTTTTAGCCAACCATCAAAATTTTAGTCAATCTGGTGGGTGGTATTAATCATATTTCCATGTTAATTTTCATTTTACTGATTAAATAATGAGGTTGTACATCTTTTCATGCAATTTTTGGCCATTGGGGCATCTTCTTTGGGATGCCTGTTCAAGTATCCTCCAGATTTTTCTGTTGGGTTGTCCCTCTTTTTATCGATTTCTAGGGATTCTTTATGTAATCTGGATACAAGGTCTCTCTTGATTGTTATATTACATATCTTCTCCACCTTGCAGCTTTCCTGTCTCTCCCTCACTCGGTCCTTTCATGAAGAGGAGTTCCCAGGTCCCTCATTTATTCTCAGACGTTACCTTATAAAAGTCCTAGAGTGTGGGAACTTCCCTGGTGGTCCAGTGGTTAAGACGCTCTCCCAATTCAGGGGGCCCTCAATCCCTCTTCGAGGAACTAACATCCCACATGTCACATGGCCAGGCAAAAAAACAGCCCTAGACTTTGCCTTTCTCATTCAGCCCACCAACTGCCCAGCTGAGGGCTGTGTGCAGGGCCCTACCCTCAGGCTCTCTGCCTGGCACTGCTGCCTGGGCCAGGCCAGCACGCAAGGTTCTCATTCCTACAGCTTTAGAACGATTCACTTCCCTGATCCAGAAAGCCCCCTCCTCCCCCTCCTCCTGAGAGGCTGTCCTGGCCATTCGTGGCCCTTTGCCTTTCTCCGCACTTTAGAATCATCACCAAGCCTCCTCATTTTCTTTTTCCTCGTTCACCCTTGGGCGACTGGTTTTATTGGATTGACCCTCAGAGCTAGACTGGGAGTACCCCTTGCTTTGTCACGCTCACCCACCTTGGCTCTCAGCATGGCTGGCTTTCTTTAATTTAGTTCTTTACTTAGAACAGGGATTCTTCTCGGTAATCAAATGCGCACCTGGGAGGCCCTTGTCCGGACAAAAGCCAGGGCCCTGGTTATGAGCTGCACCTAAGGGCCAGGCTGCCCACCCTCACTGGCTCCATCCCCTGCTCACCCACCCAAGGGTCTCCATTCTTTTTCTTATATAGTGTGTTTTTATATAGTGTGTTTTTATATACTATTTTATATAGTGTGTTTGCATCCAAACATATTCCTAAAACATTTTATTTGCAGTTTCTACAGTTTATATAAAGAGCATCATGATGCATATAGTCTTTGAAGACATTTTCCGCTGGCCTGATAGTAATGTAGATTTTTAGGTCTAGATTCTCTATCTAACCTAAATCTAATAACATCAGTTCTTCTTTCTTTAGGATTGTATTGTCTCTTTCCATTGTTTTTTTAATAGACTTTTTTTTGGAGCTGTTTTAGATTTACAGAAAAATTAAGCAGAATTTGCAAGGTTCCCATCTACTTCCCTCTTCCCTCTGCCAGCCTCTTTTCTTGGTAACACCTTGCCTCAGGTGGTAGGCTTATTACACTTGATAAACCAATATTGATATATTATCATTAACAAGTCTATAGTTTACATTACAGTCCGCTCTCGGGGATGTACATTCTATGGGACAAATGTGCAATGACGGGTATTGACTATTATAGTATCAAACAGAATAGCTTCGTGGCCCCAAACCCCCTGTGCTCTGTCTGTTCATCCTTCCCTCCCTCTAAACCCCGGGCCGCCTCTGATCTTTTGAGCGTCTCCATGGTTTTGCCTTTTCCAGGACGTCATAGAGCTGGACTCATCCTGTGTAGCCTTTTTAGGTTAGCCTCTGTCACTTCTCATAGGCTTTCAGGCTCTTCTGTGTCTTCATGTCAGCCACTCTCAGCCCCTAGGAACCCTTTCTTTCTTATTTCTTTTGCGTTGGGGGCGGGAGTGTGAAACGATCGCCACAGTAAGTCTAGTCAGCAGTCATCATCATTCCTAGTTACAGATCTCTGTCCTTGTGATGAGAGCTTGTAACGTGGCAGAAGTTGGAAAGAGGCAATACAGTGCTAACAGCTACAGTCGCCCTGCACTATGCTACGGCCCTGTGACTCATTTCCCCATTTCGCCTGCCTCCGACTCCTCACCTCTAGCAACCCCCAACCTGTTCTCTGCAGAGAGGAGCTTGGGTTTTGTTTCTTTGAGTTGGATTTTGGTTTCATTTAGATTCCATGTATAAGCAAGATCATGTGGTATTTGTCTTCCTGTCTCTGATTTCTTTCACTGAACATAATACCCTCAAGGCTGATACGTGTTATCTCAAATGGCAAGATTTCCTTCTTTCTTATGGCTGGATGACATTTCATTTTATGCACACACATACACATACACATATATATAGGGCTTCCCAGGTGGCTCAGTGGAAGAGAATCTGCCTGTCAACAGGAGACATGGGTTCGATCCCTGGTCAGGGAAGATCCCCTGGAGAAGGAAATAGCAACCCTCTCCAGTATTATTGCCTGGGAAATCCCATGGCAGAGGAGCTTGGCAGGCTACAGTCCAGGGGTTGCAAAAGAATTGGACATGACTTAGCAACTAAACAACAGCATGCATGTGTCTGTTGATGGGCAATTATGTCTTCTCCATATCTTGGCAATTATAAATAATCTGAAGGAGATCAGCCCTGGGATTTCTTTGGAAGGAATGATGCTAAAGCTGAAACTCCAGTACTTTGGCCACCTCATGCAGAATTGACTCATTGGAAAAGACTCTGATGCTGGGAGGGACTGGGGGCAGGAGGAAAAGGGGACGACTGAGGATGAGATGGCTGGATGGCATCACCGACTCCAGGGACATGAGTTTGCGTGAACTCTGGGAGTTGGTGATGGACAGGGAAGCCTGGCGTACTGAGATTCATGGGGTCACAAAGAGTTGGACACGACTGAGCGACTGAACTGAACTGATGAACATGGGGGCTCACATATCTTTTCAAATTAGTGTTTTCATATTCTTCATATAAATTCCCATAAGTGAAGCCATGTGGTGGTCCGATTTTTAGTGCTTTGATGAATCTTCATACTATTTTCCATAATGGCTGCACCAATTTACATTTCCACCAATAGAGCATGAGGGTTCTATCTTCTCCACATCCTGACCAGCACTCATTATTCCCCGTCGTTTTGATAACAGATGTGAGCTGATGGCTCATTGTGGTTTTGATTCCCATCTCCTTAATGATGAGAGACACAGAGCATCTTTTCATGGACCTGTTGGCCATCCGTATACCTTCTTTGGAAAAGTGTCTGTTCAAATCCTCTGCCCATTTTTCAGTTGGACAGCATGGGGAGCTTTTGTTTATTTTTGAAATTGAGTTGTGTATGTGTTTCATACGTTTTGGATATTAAAACCCATTTTCATAAGTACGGTTTACAAATATTCTCTCCCATTTACTGTGTTGCCTTTCATCTTGTTGATGGTTTCTATTGTTGTGCAGAAGCGTTTCAGTTCGACGCAGTCTTGCTTGTTGATTCTTGCTTTTGTTCCCTCTGCTTTTGGTGTCAGATCCAAAAACTGATTGCCAAGACGATGAGAAAAGCTTACCGCCTATGTTTTCTTCTAGGCGTTATACAGTTCCAGGTCTTACATTCAAGTCTTTAATCATTTAGAGTTAATTTTTGTATTTGGGGTAAGACAGAGGTCCAGTTTTATTATTTTGCATGAGGCTGCCCAGTTTTCCCAACACCATTTGTTGAAAAGACTGTCTTTCCCCGTTGTATGTTCTTGGTCCTTTGTCGTAAATTAGTTGAGCACGTCTGTGTGGGCTTATTTCTGGGCTGGGAATGCTTCCTTCACGTGGGTTCCAGGCCCACACTAGCCTGACCCTCCCTACACCTCCTCAGCTGCTACTGCTCAGCCTCCTGGCTCCTTCCTCCTGTCGCCTGACTTCTTAGCTCAGGGATTGAAGGATTGACCTCAGGCCTCATCTCCACTTACACTCCTTCCCTGATGGCCACACCCCAAGACCAGGCGGAAAGACCATGGGACTGGACACGCCTGACCTCCAATACTAGCTCCCAGTTATGAGGCAGGGCCCTGATCAGGGCACACCTTATCTCTAGTCTTCAGTTTCCTCACGTGCAAAATGGGCACAAGAACTCTGCAAAGCCCTACACATGCCAGTGACGGCCCCTAAGTTGGCCCAGGTCAGGCCCCAGGGAGCTGGTGGTCCCCAGCAAACCCAGGCCTAGAAGGAAACGGCCACTGTATGGCAAGCCCTAAAGGCTGAGCAGGAACAGGCCCTGTGAGGAGGCCCAGAGGCAGGAGAAGAGGGAAGGCAGGCAGGTGCTGGAGGTCAGAGGGCAGGGGTCAGAGGGTGATAGCTTTGGGTACCAGCTAGACTTGTCCTGACTGTACTTAGGCGCCATGGAGGGTTACAGAGTCTGCCACTGGGATGACAGGGGCCTGAAAGAGGGGAAGACCCGGGACCACGGGCCAGGGCAGCCAGCCCCACCTCTGCTGCAGCCCCCAGGCCACACACACAGCTGCCCAGGCCCCAGCCCTCACGCCCCTGCCCCATCTCACCCACCCGTCCTGCCAGGGTTCAGCTAGGACCAGCCTGGCTTCCTCCCAGGCACCCCACTGCAGGCACCTGAGGCCCCAGGCACAGTGGCTGCTGTTGTGACCCAGGCTGGGCAGGCTGGAGCCTCAGCGCCGACCTCACACCACCCTTTGCCTGCAGCTACGCCCTCCAAGTGTGGAGGGCCCTGGGTGCCGAGCCACCCGTGAGCCACCTGGTGCTGGCCGTGCTGCTGGGCTGGCTGCAGAAGCGGCCCCTGCCCACTAGGACCAGCGGCGGCAGCCCCCAGCCCAAGAAGGCCTACCTGTGCTCCCTGGCCGTGAGTCTCTGCCCCCACCACCCCAGAGGCCATCCCAGCTGCCTTCTCGAGTGTGTTCAGTCACACATGGGTGTGAGCCACCCACCGTGTGTGCCAGGCCCCGGGGAGGGGGAGCCCCATACTCAGGCTGTGAAAGCCCTGTCCTGCCCAGGCTGGCCTGGACGAGGGGGCCTCCAAGGTGGCCCCAGCTGGGAGCTGACCCTGGGTCCAGGCCCAGCTCCCCACTTCCCAACTGAGGGCCCTGGACCCCTCCAGCCAGGTGTAGGCAGTGAGGAAGGGCATGGAGAGATTCGTGAATCTGCCCCCATACTAGGATCCTGGAGGAATCTTACAGGCTGCCTCCAGAGGCTCCCACCCTCCTATAGAAGTCCACACCCACTCCCCACCCGCCCCCCAGCTTTTCCCACAACCCCAGACCCTGCTTGCACAGTCCCCAGAGCAAGAGGCTCATTGTCTAACATGCCTCACCTGGGCTGAACTCTGATGGGGCTGCAGCTGTGCCCCAGCCCTGTTTGATCCAGGGCTGAGAACCCACTTGCACCCCCAGCCCCCTGAGCAGTGGACAGAGCCTCCTAGGCAAGCTGCTGCCCCCAGCTGAGGGGTGTGACTGCCATACTCGGTGCCCGGAAAGCCTACCCCGTCTCCATGCCAGCCCTCTATCAGCCCGGCCTCTCAACACCCCCAGACCCGGACCCTCCCTATTGGAAACCAGACTCAGCATGGGGCCAGCAGGGC